>JAOBAS010000008.1:9175594-9194148 GCA_025311575.1 Elanoides forficatus | reverse complement strand
TCTCTCCCCAGGCTGCAGGTGGAGATCTGCTCCCCCGTGGAGCTCCCTGGGCTGCAGGAGGACAGCCTGCCTCACCATGGTCTTCATCACCACTGGCTGCAGGGGAATCTCTGCTCCGGCACTTGGACCATCTCCTCCTCCTTCTGCACTCACCTGGGGGTCTGCAGGGCTGTTTCACTCATATTCTTTCTCACTCTTCCCTCTCACAAGTGCTGCATGATGTTTTTTACATTTTCTTAAATATGTTTTGCGCACAGTGCCACCATCTTGGCTGGTAGGCTCAGCTGTGTCCTGCAGTGGGTCCATCAGAGCTGACTGGAACCAGCTGTGTCCGGCATGGGGCAGCCTCTGACCTCTGCAAGCAGAGGCCACCCCTGCACATCCCTGCTGCCAAAATCGTGACACCTACACCCAATACACAGGTTTATAACAGAGGACAAGCAATCTTGTTTCAGTTAAATGGAGCATGTAGGGGGTACTTTATTGACAAAACTAATGTTGCAACACTTGCATTTGCCTTTTTAAGTATTACTTTTTGGGGCTTGATACCTGAAACGCACAGTGACCAATTTAGCAGTCATGGGGGAATCTTCCCAGATATCTGCCTAATATCTTCAACAGGCATTCAGCTGGCTACATGCAGTATGTGTAATAGAAATGTTTACCGTGTGGTGGGTAGAAAATGGCGTGAGAAGGAAAGATTGAAACCAATTCAGTGAATCCATAGTACAGACCACAACATATCAACTGGAGAAAATGGTGCTTGAAGTCTGGCTGACTGTCATTCAAGGCATTGATTCTTCAGGGGAAAACTTAAATCAATATAGCTAATGGAGAAAGTCCTAAAAACGAAAGGGGAGCTTTTACATTTCTCATCTCTCCTGCATAGAAAGTGGTGTCTGACTGAGCTAAGCAGACAAAATTTCTTATTTTTCTTAAGGAAGTTATGGCTTGATTGTGTTTAGGAGTGGTGGTATTTGATATTAACATTAACTTTATCAATCTGTATATGATTTTATCCGCTGGTACATTATAACCAAGGCAAAGAAGATATATTTACTTGTCCCCTGATTTTTGTTTCCCATTTTAGTCTGAAAAGAAAGCAGCAGCAGTATGGGGCATAGGGATTTTCTCACCCAATGCCAGCTATCTAAAAATAATTGGTAGCTATTTTAAGCAACTTATCTAGGTTCCTTCACAGCCAGTAGAGGAAAATGTTTTCTGAAGTCATCTTAAGTGTCTGGCTGTCTAAAATATGTAGCACGGAAAGCTTTCACAGTGTCTCTTCATGCCTTTATACCCAGACTCAAGTTCCAAAGAGGCAACTGGAACGTAAATGCACTGTGAAGCTTAACAGCCTAACTAAAATGTGGTACTAAAACCTTGTTTTTTACATTTATCTAGTTATTTTCTTTTAGACAAAGTAGCAAGAACAGCTAATGACTCTTTGAAGTGTAGTAGTTTTTCTCCCCTTTTAATTTTTTTTTTCATTTTTTCTATTTCTGCCTGTTAATTCAACAACCCTTAAGTGGTATTCATTTAAAAATTGGCTTATTTTCTTTCCTATAACATTCATAATCGATGATATTTCAGGTGCAAGATCCTTCATCTGGGCAAGTTGTCATACTCTAAGGAAAGTCATTCAGCTGATTGTGGATTTATATAAATGAAAACTAATGACCATGGGTAAGTAAATACATCAAAAGAGTGGAATATTAAAACAAAGCCACTCCTCAGGCAATAATTTTGTGAGTTAAATGTGTGCCTCAGGGCTAGTTGGTCAGATTACTTGTACTGTGCCCTTTCAGGCTTGTTTGTAGGGACACCACAAGTAGGTTCACTAGGAGATTTGGATTCTGCAACAGAATTTTAGCTGTTACAAAATTTTAACTGTGAAAGACAGAAGTTGAATCTCCACTCAGCATTTTTTCTGCCTGCACCCCAGAACTTCACCAGAACTCTCACTTATCCATATGCAGGGAACTTCTATTCAGTTTCAGAAGTGATTCTTCACAGAGCAAATACAAGTTGAGAGATTCTCCTAGACTGAAGTTGGGGGATGAAAAAAATAAGCCTAGTTTATATATATACACCCTTCTTAAGACTGGGCAGGGGCAGTTTGCTTTCCTGCAAAACAAACCCCTTTGTTAATAAAGACCCATGATTTACTAGGGAGAGAGAAATGGGATTCTATTCTTATTAGTTTATCCATCTGTATTTAAGAAAAACTGAGATCACGGAATGCTTATAAAATTTTATTTTAAGCCTACAGCATCTTCATTTTCAAATACAAGAAAAGTATCATTGTCATTGGGAAAGAGGTCATCTAGTCCAACCTCCTGCTTGAAGCCAACACTAAGTCCTATTTGGTAGTCAGAAACTCCAAACATATATTTTATGGGTCTTGCCCCTTTTTATATCATCTGGCACAGCTTAAATGTATTTAGCTCTATCATTTTTGTTACGGCCCTTCAAGTGGCAGTAAGCTGCTTTTAGATGACCCCTTCCATTTGTTTTCACTAGACCAAGCAAGTCCAGTTCCTCTACGTCTCACTTAGGGAGGGAGATCTAGCCTCTGACCATCTTTGAAGCTTTCCTTCAATCCTCTCCCAGGGTGTATACTGAAAATTATTTCCAGGATGTTGTAAATATCTTGAATGTCTTTACCTCCTGTGTAATTTGTATATATAATCCCAGTACTAGAAGCTCAGGGCAAAGTTAACCTAGCCTAGATTTCTGTCTCTGACAGTACAAGATGAGTAGAAAAAACAGAGAAAACCACAACAAATATATTGTAATCCTTTCTTCAAGATCCTCCAGGATCCTCTTCTCACTTCACTAATCCACAGATTAGGATTTGTTGAGCTAGAATTTATATCTGCATGTTTGTATTCAACAGCCATTCTTGGATCATTCTTCCTTGAATATTTCTAAATATTTTCTGCATCCCTTTCTGAGCTTCCAGCAATGAGTTCAGCAATTTAAACACAAATCCAGAAAAATGTCCTTTTATTTGAATAAAGATCAATTAGGGGAAGAAAGATGATGTTGAAATAGCCTGAAGAACAAAAAGTCTGTGATAGCAAGCTTAAGAGGTCAGGACAGAAGTATTTCTTAGAAATGTCACATAACAATACTACTACTTTAATTAGAGAAAAAAACATACTCTGAGTTAGGAGGACTGTTGAGTGGAAAGTTTATTCTATTTAATAAAATAAAATATTTAAAATGTGTTTGAAGAATAATGTTTAGGGTTAGGCACTAAAGACAATTGAAATAAGTACTTAGGCATAAGTGGTTAAAAATTTAGGTTTAATATTCAGTATGAGTTCAGGGTTTACAGGTTTAATATAAATCAAAAATGTTTAGAATATTGTTCATCATTGTATTGGGTCTGGCTGGGATGGAGTTAATTGTCCCCACAGCAGCCCTCGTAGTGCTGTGCTCTGCATTGGTAGCTCGACAGGCGCTGATAACACACCAGTGTTTTGGCAGATGCTGAGCAGGGCTCCCACAGCATCAAGGCTGTCTCTCCAGCATTTCCCCCGCACCGGCAGGCTGGGGCTGGGCAAGATCTTGGGAGGGGACATAGCCAGGACAGCTGACCCAAACTGACCAAAGGGATATTCTATACCAAATGATGTCATGCTCAGCAATAAAAGCTAAGTAAAGGGAGTTGGGAGGGGGGCATTCGTTATTTATGTTAGTCTTCCGGACCAACTTTTATGCGTACTGAAGCCCTGCTTCCCAGGAATTGGCCAGACATCACCTGTTGATAGGAAGTAGAGAATAAAATATTTTGTTTTCCTTTGCTTTCGGGCACAACCTTTGCTTTCACTTTATTAAACTGTCCTTATCTCAACCCATAAGTCTTTCATTATATTTTCTCTCCCCTATCCAGTTGAGGAGGGGGAGTGATACAGTGGTTTTGGTGGACACCAGCCAGCGCCAACCCACCACAATAATTTTCTGTTTGCCCTCATTTTTAAAGATTATTTTCAGCATAACAAAGAAAAAAATAACAATTGGTTTTTCTGGACAGATTTATAAATGAAGTTTAAAATATCATAGTAGCAATTAATAATGGTTCTGAGGGCCACATTCCATTAATTTGTATTGGAGGCATAATAAAATCACTGCATAATTTCCAGGTTGTCATGAAATAAACATAGTCTCCAAACTGTATGGATCTGATGAAAGAAAATTACTGTTATTTAAAATAAAATAGTATTTCAAGATGCCTGGGATATGAAAATAGCTTTCATAGTGGTCCAAGATGCAGTAATATGTTCTTTTGTCTTTTTGACATATGCAATGCTGACATCTGTTTTAACAGTGTATGCATAGTTAACATTAGTGATCTGACAAAGTCTGTGAATTTACCTGGCTCTGGTTGCTATTTTACTTTTAAATATGAGTTCATGATAAGCATTTCAATCTTTCCATGCTAAATTAAAAATTCACTAGTATAACAATTCTCATTCATATCTACTGGAATTGGGGATATTTTAATGATAAAAATTACTTACATGTCAATAAGAAATAGTTTTTAGAACTTGTTAATATTGTGCCCAGAATCTTGAATTCACTATCACAGACATGCCTGGTAACTGCCAGTGATTTTGTAGTTAATTCAAGTAATCTACAGAGAACCCTTTTTTTCTTTATCTTTGGCATTTCATAATTAGTTCACCCTCTAAATATCACAAGCCAGATTCTCATCTCTTCTATCAGTGAAAAACATCATATAATTATGTGACAGCAGAAAAAGCATTTTGCCTTTTTCAGTCAATAAAATGTTTTTAAGAAAACTTTGAAAAAAAACACAAAAATCTTATGATATATTATTAATGTCCTTAAAAACTGGACTCCCATAGATATTAGAAATGTCAGTCTTTGAAGCATTTCACATGTTCAAAATTTGTAGAAAGCTTGATTTTTTAGAGATTGATATTTTATTTTGTTAGATGAAAAATATTTTATTCAAATTTCTGTTTCTTACTTTACACTATCACATATAATCCAAAATAAATTGTTAACTGAAAATTTGTATCAAAATTAGCTATTAATATTTTATCATTTAAAAAATTAATGAGATGTTTAAATATAGTCAGAGGATCTGTTAACTAAGTTTTGGCTGAAAAGCCTACATGAAGGTCTTTTCATAGAAAAGCCTACATGAAGGTCTTTTCATAAAAGTAGAATTTTGGCTAGCAATTCTTCTTTTAAAAAAGGTATAGAACTAACTCAGAGTTCCATTTGAAAATGCATCTAAACCCAAAATTACTTCAGAATTAAAGAGGATTGCTGTATCTCTTTGGTAATACAGTCTTTTCCTCTGTCTCCGAGCACAATAATGTATTACTATCGGAAAAAAACTAAGCTCAATTATTCCACTTTTCTGAATTCTCACTCTTTTATCCCCCTTTTGACTCCTTGAGTTTGCTCATAATTTCCACTATTTCCTTAACTCCAAAAGAGCTTCAGCCTTCATGATTTCAGTTTTCACTGCATCTCTCTCACAGAGATGAGTAGTAGCTCAGCAAAGATTGAAAGTATTTATTCTATTATTAACTGTGATATCCAGCAAGAGACCCTGATCAAGAATCAGGCCTCAAGAATCCTAGACACAATGGGAAAAAAAAAATAAACAAAGAGTCCCTATCCTACAGATATTCAAGCTGTGTGCTGTCAGTCATTACCTTCCTTCCAAAGTATGAGAAACAAAATTGCTTTCTACCTATAGTGAAAAAGATACAGCAAAAGTCTTTTCCTTCATGGAAGCTATCGATTTATTCTAGCTGGATAATTGGTCCCAAGAGCCTTGATCAGAAACTGGAACAATTCCTGTGCCTCATTAAGTGTATTAATTCAGCAACATTGCAACACAGCTGTAAAAATTTACCTGCCTTGACATATAAGCTACTTGCCCAATCTTTACCTCAATGACTAATGAGAATTAAAAAAAACCAAACTAACCCTATTGCTATTTTATTTTCCTTTAAAAAAAAAAAAAGAAAATCCCTTCCTTTTGGCAAGTGGGCAGTTAAAAATCAATTGGCTCATAATGACTATAGAGTAATACCCCACTAAATGCATTAGGACACTTACTGCAGAATAATGCCACTTTGAGCAGTACATTGTTTAATATTAGCACTTACAATGCCATAAGCTGATTCTCTCCTTTCACTCTAGTTTTAAGGCAGAATACTGTGTTCTAACCCAAACTTTTTTTGGCATGCTGGTAGCCAAGTATTTAATATGTTGATCTTTTTTTTCCTCACATTTTAATGGTTTTCCTAGCTTTTTCTCCGTTACAACACTTAACCTGCTAAATTAAACCAAGAACCATTGACACTAAAATAAATTATAGCAATAACTTAAGATTGATAGTAGTGCCACTTCAAAATCTTAAGTCATTATTTCATGGCTCAAACACCTTTTCAAAATTCTATGTTGATAGTAATAACCAGTGAGTAAGAAACAAATTTGTGAAGATAAAATAATACCTCCTGTGATAAAACAGGGGTAATGAAGTCTTCATATTTAAGGATGAGTCAAAGTTCTCTACTTTTACATTACAGTTTAAATTTTACTTTGCAAAACAAATCATTGAAATAGGAAAAAAAAAAGTGATGCTGAATATTTTGAGCATTGTTTAAATGCTGATAAATTTATGCTGGTTTTATAAAATGAACAATAATACAAGGAAATAAGAAAATGTAACACATACTTCTTTCTTCTTCAAGAAACTTCAAGAATTTTATGGCCTGTCCTTGCTCTTATTCATATTGCATGTTGTATGCTAATTGCTTGAATAATAATTGTAGACCCAGTAGTATTTCTAAGCAAAGTGTTTTAGAAATCATTATCTAAAATCTAAAAAATATGTGGTGTCCTAACACACTGCACTACTGAAAGTATTCTTAGTTATATGTCTCAAAATATATGATGACAACTCAGTATGCTGCTTTCATCATGGGGAAGCAATGAGGATTATTTTGAGTGTACTGATCAGAGCTAGTCAAAACATTTTTAACAAATACCTTCTCATCAGAATGTGCTGCTCTGTCCAAGATGTATCTATTTTAACGTGAGTTTTAATAGGTACCTTTCTGATGTTCATAGTTCTCTAGGCTCTGCTGCACTGGCTGTCATGAGAAACAATGCGGGGGGAAGAGGAAATAAAATTTGGGACATATACTTTCATACATGGTTGCTTTCACAGCCATATTGACTGTTTTGTTTAAATTGTAGTATTGGATTCCTCCCACTCTCCACAGAGAGCTTTGACAGAGGAAAGTTGTAGTGCGACATGATTGTTATCATACAGCAAGCTCTGACATGTTACACTGGTAATTTTGAAAACAGGGATAGAGTATTAGAAATTACTGAAGCATGTTAGTCCTCTACATTATTCAGAACAATTGAGATGGTCACGTGGCCCTAGCTGCACAAGGCTGGTTTGTTTGTTCTTCCTTCTTGTTTCCCAGAAAGGTATATATTTCCCTCTGACTCTGCAATGACACCAAGGAAAATCAGATCTGTATCTTCTTATCTCTACTGCTATTAAAAAAAAAAAAAACAAAAAAAAAAACAAAAACAGGAAAAAGAAGAAAAATAATAATAAAAATTTAAAATCACAATATGAATTTTTTCTCAATAAGCATGTAATGGATCACAGATCTTTTCCTCTAAGTAAGGGCTCAGTTTCAGCTGCTCCAAACAGAGTTTTAGCAGTCTAGAATGAAGCAAAATCAAGATTGAGCTGAACAGGAGAGACAGCAAGATGGAGAAAAGATGTGATGGAGCAAGAACCAAGACTTACTAAAGGGAAGATATGACGCAGTGACATTTTGAGTGGAGAACTGGTGTAAAAAAAAACCCAACACAAAACCAGGAGAAAAGGAGGAGTGTTCCAAGTCTTATGATTCAGGACAACAGGATGAGAAGGTTTTTTGGTTTGTGTTTTTTCTGTGTGCAGTTTATTTTGTGTTTGAGTTGGAACATTGCATTGTTTTTTTTATCTGGAGGACTGGAGGAGAAAAGAAACCTGATGAAACAACTACAGACAAAGACAGAAAATTATGCGACAAGAACAACTTCTAATGCCAGCATGAAAAAAGAGACAAGACCACATCCAATTAGCTCTTGTCAAAATAAGATTGTGATAGATGATAAGTGAAATATGAATAAACAAATAAAAAATAATACCTTGCCTTCTTCTAAAGAGAGCAAACAGCAGTGCTTTTGAGTCTTATCAAAGTAAGAACATAGGAAAAAAATGCTTCTACCATTTCATTTAAAAACACTAATCATACTTATAAACATTGAGACAGATAAGAATTAAGAAAACACTTATGTCCATGTTTATATATACATATATACAAACACATATATAAATTCTGCAGTCTATGCTCAAACAATAAAAAATGCTTTAATCAGCCCCTTTGATGTTGTCTGAAATGTAGTAAGTACTCAACAAAACAAATCTAAGTTGGCAACTTGGAGATCTGCATGTTAGTTTGAAAGCTCACAGCTTTCATCACAAGTATATCTTTCTGCACAGAATGGAGATGGTCCAACTAGACCTTTAAGTACGCCATCACTCATCCCATTTGGAAAGCAACTGAAACTGGAAGTCTGTGCCTGAACAAAATTTTGGTAATAAGCAGTACAATCTCCACCTGGAGTAATGATGAAGTTTGAAGAAAGCTCAGAGTAGGTTAGATTACCTTGAGTCATGAGTACTCCACAGTAATCATTGGAGGCAAGCCCCTACTTCCAGTATATGTTGCATAGATGTGGCAGGCCTTCCCACTTGTTAAATGTCTACCACTAGGCTTGCTTTCTGCAAGCTTTTATGTCCATATAAAATTAATGATATTCTGGAGTATGACAAAATACTCCAGGCACCCTGAAATCTTTTCATTCTGAGATGCAGTGTAACCCAGGGGTCAGTACTGGATCCAACACTGTTTAACACCAGTGATCTGGATGATGGGACCAAGTGCACCTTCAGCAAGTCTGCAGATATAAAACTGTGAGAAGTAATTGACAAAACTGTTGGTTGTGCTGTCATTCAGAGGGAACTCAACTGGCTGGATACATGAGCAGACAGAAATCTCACGAAGTTAAAAAAAGGGAAATGCAAAATACAGCCCCTAGGGAGAAATAACCTCAGGCACCAGTACATACTTGGGGCTGACTGGCTGGAAAGCAGCTCTGCTGCAAAGGACCTTGGGGTCCTGGTGGTCAGCAAGTTGAATATGAACCAGCAATGCAAGCCTGTGGTAAAGAAGGTCAATGATCCTGGGCTGCATTAGGAAGATCACTGCCCCCAGGTCAAGGCAGGTAATTTTTGCCATCCCCTCAGCACTGGTGAGGCCACATCTGGAGTACTGTGTCCAGTTCTGGGCTCCTCAGCACAAGACAGGCATGGATGTAGTGGACTGAGTCCACCATGGGGCTACAAAGATTATTAAGGGACTGGAGCATCTTTCACATAAGGAAAGGCTGAGACCTGGGGCTGCTGAATGATTTGCTTCAAAACTGCTTGGACTAAACCTCCTTTCTAACTGGTTTGTCTTGACAGAGTTCCCTGGAGTGGTCCATAAAAGCATGAAAGAGTGAGCTATCAACTGAGCAGCGAGAATAAAAAGAGATCCAGAAACTGAGTTAGCTATATGGCCCTTGATTATTTAACAATGTAGACCCGAAGTCTCTTGAAAACAGGAGGAATATATAAAGCTGGCAGGAGTAATGGTTTTATAACACAAAACTGAGGGTTAGTGTATCATGACCTCAGTGTGGCTTGAAAACTTGGAAGAGAGTTTTGAAGGTGCGAAGCACCTGTGGTAACATGGGAGAACATGTTGTGGTAACATGGGAGAACCATGTGAGGAAGGGAGGTCATCTGTTACTACTCCAGAGCCCATATGTGTTAGTGACTGATTCAAAACACTTGATCTTTAACTTTATCATGACTTCCTTCACTTTCCTGGAAAGATATGTTTCCATGCCTGTGCTGGTCAATACACACTACGGAACGTGTGGCACACTTCTGTAGGTAGGCTTTGTCTTACGCAATTAGTGCCAGAAATTCCCTCTAATTTAATTAGAAAGCCTAAATTGGCCCTGTAAAACTTACAGAAGAACACTTGCATGAAAGGTTTGAGTTTCCTTATGGGAAAAGAAATGGCAAATAAGTGAATCTTGAGCATTTATTATGTATTAGACCATTATAAGCAAAACAGACCTCAAAGAGAAGCCAGAACTGTCCTTTTGCATGTGAGTGGCTTAGCCAGAACTTTGTGAGTCATTTATAAGGATACACTAAACTTTCTTTTTAGTTTAAAAGTATTAAATCTTTAAAAAAATCACTGCACTGAAGTAGAAAGGTTCCTCTTTCCTGATCTATTTCTGGTTTCAGTTACTCCTGCATTCTTGATTGCTTAGGGGCTGGGTTTGATCAGTACATCCATTTACCTGAAATGATTTTTTTTTAATGAAATTTTATTTTCCTGAGATGTGGGGGATGCATCTTTAAAACCTATAAATGTCATCTTGATCCTAGGACAACATTCTAACTATTGATCTCCTATGTATAAAAGATCAGCTTGACTACAAGTAAAATGCAGTCTGAAAAAAAATTAAATGTATCATGCAGAGGAGAACTGATTTCCCACAAATTCTAGAATATAACAGACCTTATGTGAGAAAGAAGTTAATATATCCCTAGAACAAAGTGCTTCTAAGCATAGGTATTTAAGCAAGAACACCTCAAGATACTAGACAGTTCCCTGAAGACTTAGGTAATGCTGGATACAAGACAGAACCAAGGGGCATTTAGACTCCTAAGTCTCCATTTAAATTAACTTCACAGATCTCTATTTGTTCCCACATCACCAAAAGAGGAAAAAGAAAAGTAACTTTTAAAGAATTCCTTTCACATATAGCCACAAATAGGACCACCAGCAATTAAGTGCTTTTGCATTTATGTATGCTGCTGACTATGTAAAATTTTGTATTCATGGAAAATCAAGAATATTAATTGAGAAGATAAAGCACAAATTATCTGAAGCTCACTTTGAACATTTTGTGTTATTTTCTATTGCAGTATCTTATGGAATCAGACTGTGAAATGGCTTGTCAGACCATGACAGTGTGATGAATTGACTAAAATTTTATGGCCTGGTTTGACCAAAGTTCCAACTTTGGACACTACACAAAGTTCTCAAATTTATGAATATATATCTTGTCGTGAATTTTTACGAGGTAATAAATTTAATAATTGAACTTGTTGAACCATTCAAATTCAATCAGATGGAGTTGCTGGAGCCCTTTGTGACTTTGTTATAAAAGAAACAAAACAACAAAATAAATTTTATTTTTCATTTCATGTGAGTTATGATAGCACTTTAGAAGAAATTTTAAAACTGAACTTTAGAAGAAATTCCATGTGAGATTCTTGAGCAAAACCCACCTTAGCAAATAGTTCTACTGGCTGGTACATGGCCTCTTTCCATGCTATCTTTTAAGTTAAGTTAAGAAAGACGTTTAGGTATATTTTTGTAAGATAGTTTCTGTGCAAAGATAAAAAATGAAGCATTGTTCCAACTGTAGTGTTTAAGCTCCCTTTTTCATAGAAGTAAGTTTACTTGCTTTTTGTTATCTGCAAATCTTGTGCAAAGTGCAATTTAATAACAACAGTATCATTAGCTAATAAAACTCAGGATTCTAAATTTTTTTGTCAGAAAATGGTCCAGCTTTCTCAGCCAATTGAACTTGAATGATTTACTAGACACATTTCTTGTCTTATGCAGTAAAATGTATCTTACATGCCTGTAGTTGCACTTGTTATTTTCTCCATCAGTATTCTTCATAAAACAGCATCAATTCTTTCTCCTGCTACTTGTTCTCCAGCTGACATATTACTTTCCAATTTCTATCCAGAACTCTTTCCTAGATTTATTTACATAGTTTTTTATTCTCCTTTTGAATTTTCTGAGGTGCAGAACAAATGAACACTGCATTTTTTTAAGATCAAGGAAGAATTAGGAGTAAATTTTATCTTAACTTTGATAATTACAACATCTCACATAACTTATTTTTGTTAGTTTTTCTTTGTTGAAAACAGCCAACTGTGAAGTATTATTACTTTTTTATACTATCAGCTACAGCAAAATCAACTTCTTAAATCAAAGTCATTGAAGTGATTAAAAATTCAAAAGGTGATACACAGAGCCTTATGCTTCTCAGCTGTGGTTGATATGGTCCTAAAAAACATTTGAATCTTGGTGATTAAATTATATTTATCTCAGTCACACATTTCATTACCATTGACAAATTCAGATAAGACTAAGTTCTTATTACTACTCATAAGCCCTTAAATCCAAGCTCGTCTACCGACAATGGTCTAGGTTATTATTTTATCCTTGTTTGTGATTAAACTTTTTGTCTTTAGAACTGAAGGTATGTCTACAGAGAATGGAGGACAGCTGTGATGACAGAATTGAGGGGAATAGTGTTTCACTTTTGATTCTGCAATAACTTGTGTGTAGTGTTCAAATGTGTACATTGCAGTATCTGATATTCCACCTTAGCAGGAGACTATACTACTTCTCAAAGATTTCTTTGATGCTGTCAGTGAACCTTGTTACTTGTAGCAGTTCAGCTCAATAGAAGCCATAAAGTAGTGGGAACCATTTCACTGATTGTTATCATATGAACAGTTCTAGAAGTAAGCAACAGTTTATGCAATGTCAGCTATTAAACAATGAAGACCAAAACAATATTAATTAATTGACTAATACATTGTAATTAACCCTAATTGAAAATACTTTATCTCATGTTCAGTTAAAGAACTGTAGTGATGACATCTATAATTTTCACATTATCTCACTGTTCTCCTTTCCATTCACAAATTATTCAGATGAGCTGTGATAATAGTGCATGATTAAACTGATTTGAAGAGGAAATAAGCTGCAATTGTGTCTATGAATGTTTACAACTTCTTACTTTGTCACCTGAAGCCACGTTGAAAGTAAGAATGATGCCAATAAAAAGTGCGGTCTCGATATAATTAGCCTACCAGTTGTATTATAATATTTGTTAGTTTTCCATAGCTTCTCATCTTTTACTAAAGCAAGCAAACAAAATTATTGTAATGGAACAGCACTTTTAAAGTATCCTGATGGCTTCTTCCACTACTTCTCTCCCTTTAGTTTTACAATAGTCTGGATAGTTGAAAGTCACAAATTACTTCAAATGGCTGTAGCTGAAATGACTGCATATTGCATCCCTGCTTAGTGGGAGTTTTTCATATTACTTTGCTGACAATCAGCACTGAGGAAAAAGCTTTGTAACATCCACATCAATATCTTACAATTTGTCCTCACTGTGTCTAATCATAAAAGACAAAGAGAAAGCAGCAAGGGCTCGGTTGTTTGGTTTGGGGGTTTTGTAGGTGTTGTATTCAGCTTTCACTCACAAATCTCGAGACTGTGATCAAAAACTTATTAACTTCCTTGGTTTGTGATTATAGTGCTTTCATGTAGCCATATTCCCTTATGCCTGTGATTTCTGTTGTATTTATGTGCTATAGGAATATTATTAAAATTCATACCTAAATGCTTTAACTTCAGTAAGTCTGACCCGGAAAAGTACTGTGTAAGATCAAGTTTTTTTCCTGCCAGCTCTTTTTCTTACTGCTTTAACAATGGATATTTTCTTTCATTCTCACCTGGCTTTGCTGTCTGTCAGCATGATTGCTCCCGAGAGATCCATCTATAAAAATCAGCAAAAGTACATTCAATGAGTAGGTCAGAAACTTTGAGTTTATCTACATCTTTTCCTCAGGGTCTCCTCATTCCCATTGCTTTGTGTTTATGTAGTTTCGGGGAGAAAGCTTTGTTCCTTTCTTATCACAGTTGAAGTCATTGGGTCTTGCTGTTTGTGTTAATAATTTGCTGTAGCAAACTTTCTTTAGTATATGCATGAAAATCCTAGTTCATTTCTTCTTTTATTTTTCAGATCCCTCAGACTTCATATGTGCCTGAAATACAGAGGCCAAAACTTTTCACCAAAGGATGGCTTACAACACATAAATCCTTTGTATCGTTCTAAACATAAGTGGCTGAGAACTTCAAGATCCTGTTCTTATGAAGGTGAATTGTACTTTTCCTGAGCCTCTGAAAAGTGTAATGTACATTTTCAAGTACACTTATAAGCATATTGAGACATAGTTTATTGGCATTTACAACTATCATAAATTTCATAGCTGAAGTTTTATTAAACTAACAGCATTCATTATCTACATAAAAATGATAGATTCAAGTTTCCAGGTACTCTCCTCCTTGGGTTTTTGTTTTATTTTGTTATGATACTCTTTATATTTATTTTCAGAAGAACATTTTTGTTACATACTAATAGAAAGTCTATGTTCTATGTATACTCCCTTGCTGATAATATCTGTTTCCTTACACTATGTCAGAATTGCTGAATCCAACCACTAAGTGCCAGGAATGATAAAAACTCACCCTGGAAAGGGTCAGGAAAGACATTCTTGACAAAAAATAACCCTAAATCCTGGGTTTTATTTTCTTCCAGAAGTCTCTGGAAAGTAGTAATATCAGAACAGAGAATGTGGTGTAAAAGAGAATAAAATGCACTTCTTCCATGACACAAATAGACAGCAGGAGTGGGCTTTATCTGATCCAGCTTCAGCCATTTAAAAGATAAGTTTTAAGTTCTAGGTTGTTATCAAGCTGATCTGACACAGGAACTTCTAGCAGGTTTTAATTTTCAGACAATTATATTAGCTATCATTTGGAAGCACCCATCTATATCCATTAACTACAAAGAAAATCTGAAAAAACTGCCTTGGACTCTTAAGTCTTCTCTTAGAGAGCTATAGCGACAGTAAGTACTTATACATGAAGAGAGTATAATTAGTATAGCTGCAGTAAAATCCGTGGATCTATCTGATTTTACAGCAGCTGTAGAACAATGTGCTTCTTCCTACTTTTCTAACCTCTTCAGGCAACTGTTACAGCAAACAGTTAATAGTAAACTGAAGCTAAGACAAGTACACTCAAAGATTATAAACTGTAGTTGATAAGTAAGAATGCAAAGTTCTCTTGGGAGATTTGACTACAAAATATATTTATAAATATAAAAATTAGAAAAACTTAGAATTATTTAGTAGCAAGTCTTCATATGCAAAATTTGTGAATTGTTCACAAATATCACAGTGAAAAATTTGCATCACATCTCAAATGAATATGTGAATAAAATAGACAATGTTTATACCATAGCCTTCAGTTTCTTTGGTCCTCCGTCAAACTCCACCTTCTTCCTCTTTGCATTTCTGTGCAGGCTGTGTGAGGTTTATTTTCAAGTACATAAAAATGAGGTATTTGAGATGCTAAAATTTTGTTGGTATTTTTCAGATGAAAAGTGGAACTTTTGGATTACTTTTTGTACTGGTTCTGACCAGGATGGAGTTTAACTTTCATTACAGCAGACCATATAGTGCTGTGTTTTGGATCTGTGGCTAAAACAGTTTTGACAACACATCAATGTTTTGGTTATTGCTAAAGAGTGTTTGTGCAGTGTTAAATTTTCTTTTTTTTTTTTTTTTTTTTCCCCTACTCCGTCCCCCCAGTGAATAGGCTGGGGGTGGGCAAGAAGTTGGGAGAGGACACAGCTGAGACAGCTGACCCAAATTGGCCAAAGTGATATTCTGTACCATAAGATGTCATATGTAATAATAAGAACTGGAGGTAAAGGAAGGAAGGTGGTTGTAATTGCTTAAAGACTGTCTGGGCATCAGTTTGCATCTGGGAGGTGCTTAGTGATTGTTTTTGCTTCACTTGGGTTTTTTTATCTT
The DNA here is from genome assembly GCA_025311575.1 of Elanoides forficatus. Classification (NCBI taxonomy): domain Eukaryota; kingdom Metazoa; phylum Chordata; class Aves; order Accipitriformes; family Accipitridae; genus Elanoides; species Elanoides forficatus. The sequence goes on along the minus strand of JAOBAS010000008.1, from coordinate 9,178,256 downwards.
TCCTTCGCTTGTTAAACTGTCTATATGTCAACCCATAAGTTTTCTTGCTTTTGCTCTTCCTATTCTCTCCCCCATCCTGCTGATGGTGAGGGGAGTGAGCAAGAGGCTGTGTCGTTGCTTAGCTGCTGGCTGGGGTCAACTCACCACACTTTCAAAATCAGTTTCTTCATTCTTTCACGTGGTTTATAACTCTTAATTAAATCTCTACTCTTTATGAATTGAGTTCAAAGGCTGTCATCACTGCCCAAAGAAGGGGCTGAAAACTGGCTCATCAAAATAATTGCAGTGTTAATAAAGTACACGGAAGTAAGAGAAAAAGTAAAAACACATACTGATGAATTAGACTGTAAAAATTTCAGGTTTGGCAACAGAATTGGGACAACTTAAGTTTGAGACACTTTTTTCTTCTTAAAAAAAAAGGATAGAAACAAACTATAAAGTCTCTTTAAAACAGAGCAAAGAGTTTCTGTAGCACTCCCAGTATTTTTTAGTGGTTGCCTCTTATCTCTCTGAAGAAATGACTTTGTTGATAATCTTTACTAGTTTGTGTCTCAAACAAAACATCAGCATCTTCATTCTAGTCCATGGTCTCGTTTGTATGCTAAATCAATATAGTGCTCCAAGCAGGTCATATATAAGAAAGGCTTAAACATAGTGCATTGTTCAAACAAAAGAGTACATTGTTTTTACAAATTTTGTCACAGGCAAACACAGTTATAGCAAAAGCAAAAGGTAGATTAACTGTGAGAGGTACTCGACACAGTTTGGAACTCCTGAAATTCTGATTAGATGTAAGGAAGAAATATTTTTTACTATGAGGGTGGTAAAATACTTGAAGTGGTTGCCCAGAAAGGTGGTGGGATTTCCAACCTTGGAGGTGTTCAAGAATTGACTGAAAATGGCCCTGAGCAACCTGATCTTATTGAACGTGCTTTGAGTAAGGGGGTTGGCCTAGAAATCTCCAGAGGTCCCTTCCGCCTAAGTTATTCTGTGATTCTATTCTATAATTAAAATAGAAGATACAGATCAACTTTTTTCCATAAAGAACTTTATATCTATCACAATATTATAATGTACTTTCATTAAATTTATTCAAACTTCTGTCTTTGAAATGTATTTACTGAGACACCTTGAAGTTTTGGAATTGATTAGGATAATCAGATTCTCCAACTATTACTAAACTATAGCTGAGAACAGAAAATTAGATATCTGGCAAATTTACTGTGTTAAAGCTTTTCTTAAATGACTCTGAGTTTTTAAAATATTTGGGTGTAACCTTAAGAAGCATGACTTAATGCAAGTTAGAGGCTTAATAATTCTTTAGTGTCACGTGGTTATTATAACCGCATGCATAATACTTAGATCCTGACCCTGATCCCATAATATGCTTAATATGCTGGCTGCTCCTGCTGAAGTCATATACATTTTTGCAGTGTTGATGTCAGATTAAAATAAAGGACTTCAGGACATAAACATGAAAGATGCCTGAAATTAGTTGATCCCATTTGGAATTAACAAAGTGATACAACTTCTGAATTCATCTCTTAAATGAAAAGCATCTGCTTGTGTTAGGCTCAGCCATCCAGTAACAGATTTGCCTCCATTCATCTCTGTCAAAGTGAGCTGCTTTTGCCTGCAGACCCTAGACAGCTACTCTCATTTTTCCAACTGTGCTAACATTAGTGATCTAACCAGGATCCAGGCAGTTCTTCACCTGCAGCCTTTTTTTTCCTCAGGATTCAGCTTTCTTCCAAAGTTATTTTTAGTTCAAACAGCTGCTTAGTCACAAGCAGAGCAGTGCCAAGCCCAGAATAACAAGCTGTGCGCAGAGGCAGAAGCTCAGCTGTAGCACCATGTTAACTTGCCTTCAAGGCTTCCTGGTTGGAGCTGACAAGCATCTGGCTAGCGACAAGCCGGTCTGTAACACTGCATGAGCTTGCTTGTATCTGTTTGCAAATTACCATGTAAACATGGATAAAGTAAAACAGAGCGTATTGTTGCAGCATCTTGTCTGTCAGACTTAGTCTGCCAACTTCTCCGTGCTGATAAATAAATTGAAGCTTATAAGATATTCACAAAACAAAGAAATGCTCAGTCCTACAAGCCTTTTCCTCGTCTCCTTCAAAATGGCAGCACCTTCAGATAGTAAAATTCCTAACCTGTAGATTTAGGTTTCTTTTTGTCTCCGTGGAAAGATATGTAGGGCTTTAAAATGTCATCTGATGCGAGTTTGGCTTTTGTGATTGCTAGAACTTCAATCTGAATGATAACAGCAAATGAATATAAAATAAATTCTATTTCTTTTTAGATGGATATGAAGATATATTTTCTTCATCTGATATGTACAGTGTACAATAATGTCTATTTGTTTTCTAATCAGTCTTCAATCCTCTTCCATTTTGTCTCTTTCAGATAATAAAGGTAGAATGTATTTTTAAAATATAGCCACTAAATTAATTATGATTTACAATGAAAAGACAATTGGAGTAGGTTTGATGAAGAACACACTGACTTAACTGTCGCGGTTTAACCACGCAGCTGCTCCCTCACTTCCCCCCCAACCCAGTGGGATGGGAGAGAGAATCAAAAAAAAAGTAAAACTTGTGGGTTGAGATAAGAACAGTTTAATAGAACAGAAAAGAAGAAACTAATAATGATAATA
>JAOBAS010000008.1:9146165-9168433 GCA_025311575.1 Elanoides forficatus | reverse complement strand
CAACTCTCAGCCTTTCCTCATAGGAGAGGTGTTCCAGCCCTCTGATCATTTTTGTGGCCCTCTCTGGACCGGCTCCAACAGGTCCATGTCTTTCCTGTGCTGAGGACCCCAGAGCTGGATGCAGTATTCCACGTGGGGTCTCACCAGAGAGTAGAGGGGCAGAATCATCTCTCTTAACCTGCTGGCCACACTTCATTTTTTACAGCCCAGGATATGGTTGGTTTTCTGGGCTGCGAGTGCAGGTTTCTGGCTCATGTCTCATTTTTCATCCACCAGTACCCCCAAGTCCTTCTCCACAGGTCTGCTTTCAATCCCTTCATCCCCAGCCTGTATTGATACTGGGGGTTGCCCTGACCCAGGTGCAGGACCTTGCATTTGGGCTAACCTTATGAGGTTCATATGAGCCCAGTTCTTGAGCTTGTCCAGGTCCCTCTGGATGGCATCCCACCCCTCAGGCATGTCAACTGCACCACTCAGCTTGGTGTCATATGCAAACTTGCTGAGGGTACACTCAATCCCACTGCCTATGTCATTACTGAAGATATTAAACAGTATGGTCCCCATACGGACCTCTGAGAAACACCACTTGTCACTGATCTCCATCTGGATACTGAGCCGTTGACCACTACCCTCTGGATGTGACCATCCAGTCAATTCCTTATCCACCCAACAGTCCATCCATCAAATCCATCTCTCTCTAATTTAGAAAGAAGGATGTTGTGGGGAACCATGTCAAAGGCTTTACAGGAGTCCAGGTAGATGACATCTATAGCTCTTCCCTTATCCACTGATGTAGTCACTCCATCATAAAAGGCCACTAGGCTGCTCAGGCAAGACTTGCCCTTGGTGAAGCCATGCTGGCTGTCTCAAATTACCTCCCTGTCCTCCATATGCCTTAGCATGGCATCTAGAAGGATCTGTTTCATGATCTTCCCAAGCACAGAGGTGAGGCTGACAGATTGTTAGTTCCCAGGGTTGTCCTTTCTACCCTTTTTAAAAATGGGTGCAATGTTTCCCTTTTTCCAGTCACTGGGGACTTTGCCTGACTGCCATGACTTTTCAAATATCATGGAGAGTGGCTTGGCAACTACATCAGCTAATTCCCTCAGGACTCTGGGATGCATCTCATCAGGTCCCATAGACTTATGTTGGTTACAAACCTGATCTTCTCGTACAGTGGTGTGGCAGTACTCTTCTCCTGACAGGAAACAAAACTTCTCCAGGAAGGGAGAAGAGAAAAAAAAACTAAACCCAAGAGGCCACAGGTTGAAAATTGAACTGGCCAATTGAGACATACCAGGTACAGTGAGGTGACCTTCTTGGCCAATAGAGATTAAATGACCACAGATCCGATTCAACAAGGGTATAAACGTGGTCCCACTGGAGGACATGTGGGAATCAGTCCTCCTCAGAGCAGCAGGTCTGCAGTCGGGGACTCCCCCTTGGGTCGGGGCACCGCCCAAGGTAACTCCATGAGGGAGGGAACCCTCAGTTTTTAGGTGAGTGATATGCGCATTTTGAGTCATCACCTTTAAACCTCAAGGATTCTTAAGTCAGCTGTGTAGTACTAATTCCCCTTACAACATTGAGCCTGTAGTTCACTAACGTTACTGGAGTTCTCACTAACTTTCCTACTGAAGAGTAAATCTCAGCTTTAACACTTATTGTATTTGATTGTGCGTGCAACCGTAACAAGTGGGAAGGACTTTGCTCCCCCAGTCCCTGTCTTGTGGTCCATCCACTCGTGAGGTGTGGGAAGAATGGCCAGTGAAGACTGAGGCAAAAAAGTTGTTGAGTACCTCAGCCTGCTCTTCATCCGTTGTTACCAGTTTGCCAGTTGTGTTCATTGGTGGGGGGGTACACTTTCTTTGACCTTCCTTTTCTGGCTGATATGCGTATAAAAGCCCTTATTATTCTTTTTATCCCTTGCCAAGTTCAGCTCCAGCCACACCTTGGCCTTCCTGACCCCTTCCCTACACAACCAGGCAGTGACCCTATACACTTCCTGGGATACCTGTCGCTTCTTCCACTGCCTGTGCATTTCCTTCTTTTCCTTTAGTTTGACCAGCAGGTCTTGACTCAGGCATGCCAGTCTCTTGCCTTCCTTTTCTGATTTCTTACACCTGGGGATCAACAGCTTTTGTGCTCTGTGGAAAGCATCCTTGAAGATCTGCCAGCTCTGTTCTTCTCCCTTGTCCCTGAGACCAGTTTCCCAGGGGGTCCTATTGACTAAGTCCTTGAACAGCTGGAAGTTTGCTTTCCTAAAATTCAATGTCTTGACTTTACTCTTTCCCTGTCCCATATCTCTCAGGACTGTGAACTCCTCCACTGCAAGATCACTGCAACCCAGGCTGCTTCTAATCTTAACATCACCAATTAGCTCACTTGTGTTGGTGACCAACTGGTCGAGTATCGCATCCCCTCTGGTAGGGCTGTCTATTACCTGGCTTAATAAGTTATCCTCAATGTACTCCAGGAGTCTCCTGGATTGCCTACAGCTCACTGTGCTAGTTTTCCAGCAGATGTTATGGTGGTTGAAGTCCCCCAGCAGGACGAGAGCCTGCAGGCCCGATGCCTCTTGTAGCTGGAGCAAGAAGGCTTTGTCAATAGGCTCCCCTTCATTAGGCAGCCTGAAGTAAACACCAGCCACAAAGTTCCCTTTGTTACCTAGGTCTCTAATTCTTACACATAATCTTTCAAGCTGCTCGTGGCTATTCTTCAGAGACAGCTCTTCACAATCTAGCTATTTCTTGATGAAGAGGGCAACCCTTCCACCCCTCCTTCCTTGCCTGTCCCTTCTCAACAGTCTGTAGGCAAGCCTGATATTGACTCCCTCCCTCTTCAAGTCTAGTTTAAATCTCTATCAATGAGCCCCACAAGTTTGTGAGCAAAGACCCTCTTCCCCCTTTCAGAAAGGTGAATCCTATCTGAACGTCAGCAGGCCTGGTGCCATGTAGACCACCTCACTATTGAAAAACTTAAAATTGTGGCAGTGACACCAGCCACAGACCCATTTATTAATACACTGGGTCCACCTGTTTCTTCCAATGTTGTTACCTGCAGCTGGAAGGATAGAGGAAAATATTACCTGTGCTCCAGATTTCGTTAGCAACTGTCCCAAGGCCCTGAAGTCTCTTTTGATTGCCCTTGGACTATGTGTTGCAGCTTTATGACCACTCACATGGAAGAGCAGTAATGGATAATAGTCTGAAGGCCATACCAGGCTAGGAAATTTCCTAGTGATGTCCTTAACCCAGGCACTAGACTTCCCTAAGAGGAGGGTCTATCTGGCCTATTGGACCCTCCGTTCCCCTCAGTAAGGAGTCACCTACAACTATAACCTGTCTTTTCTCCCTCATGGAGGTGATCATGACAGAGGGGATAGGCCTTTCTGACCTTGGCAACACCTCTGCTATAGATGGACTGTCATCCACACCATCCATTGACTGGCCTTCCACATCCAGAGCCCCATACCTGTTGTACTGAGGAGCCTAGAAAGGCGAGGTAGGCAAGGAAGGGGTTCACCTGCCACTCCAAGTGTGGACATGCCTCCATTCATTCCTTTCCTTCAAGCTACTACCTTCTGCCTGGCAGGGGAAGGGTACAGGATCCCCTTGATCTTTTTTTTTTTTTTTTTTTTTTTTTCTGGTGGCTGTTTCAGTCTCAGGGAGGGAAGAGCATGGTTCCACCAATCTGTGTCTTTCTCAGATTCCCTGATGCTCCTTAACCTTTATACTTCTTCCCATAGCTCTGCCATCAGGCTGAGCAGATCATCCAGGAGGTCACACCTCACACAGCTGTTCTCACTACTTCCATCAGGTACTAGCGAAAGGCTCTGACGCTCCCTGATGTCTGAGACCTGGGTGGCTGCATGGTTTTGTGGGAGCTCTCTCTAGGTTGTCACACCCAGCCTGGTGAGTAGAGAGCACGTAACTTTCTGTCGGGTGGATACCGCAGCTAAGCTCCTTCTGAGAGGGTGATGACCACTAGTTGAACTCACCTCTCGAGCTGGTAGGGTGATAACGTCCTTGCTGCCCGCCCTTCCGCACGAACAGCCAGCCAAACAACCACTCCACACCCTCTCTGATGCACCACCCCGTTTGCCTGCTCTGGTCGCAGCGTTCCTGGTCACTAGTGCTCCCCAGGCTGCTTCTTGCAGGTGTGAGGAGAGCTGCCAGCTCCTGGCGGGTCTCTCCGCTGCCCTGGTGTTGCCCTGCCTCGGGAAACCACCCTCTAGGGCTGGCTCTGGAGCAGCTCCCTTTGGCGACTGACCTTCTTTTCATTCTGCTTTTAATTCTGGCTGCACTGCGGCATATGATATCTTGAGCTTATATGAGGACTTTATCCAGAAATGTCTACTATCCTCAGAGAGAGATTAAAGTAAATTTAACCTATGTGAATTATTTTAAAATCTATCATAGATGGTTGGGCTACCTTATTTTTTTTCTCCCCAATGTAAACTGTTTTTTCCTGTCACTAATATATTAAGGTGAGAATACTTTGGGTCTAATTGCTACTCAATATTTGATGTATTCCTTTTGTATGCAGCTGGTTTCTTTTTGATATTCAAACCAACAAATTATGTTAACTTTTTCAGTAATTTCTCCCACTCAAATTCATTATACTGTTCCATGTTGTGAAGAGCAGGAGTGTGATCCCTTAGATAGCAGAGGCCAGGAAATAATAGTTTTATGTGAGGGCAAATGGCAGTTCCTTTTTTTTTTGTTATGTGTTGTTTCATTTAATTTGTTTTTGTTTTGTGGTTAAAGGCAAACATAATTCTGTTTTGTTTACTGAGAAACTGGTTGATTTATTGCAATAATCAATTTTCAAAATACTTAGTGTTCTTTGTTTGATGTAAACAAAGTAGGATATTGACACTAAGGACGTTATTGATACTTATATTGTATCTCCATCAGAACTGGACACCTGTGAAAATACCAGATGAATTAACTATGATGATTGCCATTAGGATTAGCACCACATAAATTCTTAATGTTGGAATTTATTTTATTATGTCTTTATTTCATTTTAAGTGTCCCATCATTATCAACACATTTGATATTCACTGTGTTAATAGTGATCATTACTAATTCATTCAGAGCTATAAATGTGGATGTCACGGAAACTTCCACCAAAATCTCACCATAATTCCTATTTATGAAAACATTTAAGCCCTATCCTTAGATAATGCTGACTGACGTTATTGATGAATTGGAGCTAGTTTGGCTACACAGTGTCACTTATGCTGTAGTGTCTGAAAATGTGTTATCCTTAAAAACACTGACAACTTCAGACTATAACCATGAAATAATAGAAGTGCTATTTTTCTGCAGCCCCACAGAATTTTCATAGGCTATACTTTTAACACTCAGAAGGACAATGTTTTATCCTTTAATTCTGCTAATCTAATTATCTTCTGATTTTATATGGGAGAAAGAGAGAACAGTATCTTTTCAACAACAGTGACAATGATAGTCTTCAAGTTTTTTCATATTATGTTTACATAAAAATAAGCGAAATTGGTAATAAATTTGAAAATATACGCAGGTGCAGCAATGGTCTTTTTTCCCCATTTCCTGATTTCTGTTATTGCCAATAAGGATTATATTATTCAGTGAAAGCTGGAATAGAACCCTCTGAGTGGGATTTTGACCATATTTTATTCAGTTAAATGTTATTTTACAAATAGCTACACTGGCTACACTGTTAATATTATTTGGCTTTAAACAAATACAAAATAACCTCATAGAATGTGAAACCACATTTCAGAAAAAAACCTGAGCCTTTATAAGTAATTTAATTGCTAAGCTACATGATAATGTTTCCTTTTTTTTATGGTCATTTATGGGCCAAATAGATCTCAAACTATTCTGCACAGATTCAACATAAGTGGGCTATACTGTTATGTGACAGATACACTCGACCCCTTAACCAAACCAGCAGTAGTTTGGTACAGGTCCCACAGGAGGTAAAGGCCTGAGCCCTAGCCAGACCAAGAACTCCTCCAGTTCCAATCTCTTCTCTGAAAACCCACCAAGGAGCAGAGTGACCAGTCAGCACTGATGCATATGAGCTTGGATCACCAACCATGCCATTAACACATGAAAAGCGGGTGGTTTTGCCGAGACTCATTTATCAAGGAACAAAGAAAGTTGTGGGTACAAGGAGTCTGGTGCATACCTTCCCCATCACATGTAATTTGACTATAAGCCAACCACTTTATTCCATAAATATGAAAGCCTAAGTGAGCTTTCTTCGAGCTCTCCCAGGTAGGCAGCCTGGCTGCATGGCGGGGATCTCCCCTCGAGCTGGGACACCTCTCGAGGTTGCTCCTCGAGGCAGAGAAACCTTTTGCCGATGGCAGATCTTTGGTAAGTGACCACTATCGTGTGTAACCTTGTAGTATGGCAACTTTAATTTGTGCCTTGGTAACTTTGATGTGTGCCTTTTGAATCATTGTTCAAATGATTGTGCCATACAGTAATAGAGTGAACCTTGCCATCGAACTTCATTATTGCTCTTTTACAACACCATATTAAAACCACTTGCTAATAGCTTTGATGGTGATTCTTTAAGTAAGTGACGTAAATCACCCATTAATGACATATTACCTAAAATAATTTACAGATTAGTGAAAGATGCATGTTTGAATCTGTTCAGAGACAAAAGAGGCTTGAACCTGTGACTCACACAACTTGAGCAAGGCCCCTGTACTCACCTATGAATAGAAGTAAACTTACCACTTCCAAGTAAGCAGGAACTCCAGCTGTCATTCCAGAAATACTTTGGTTTCCAGTACCATATTTCTATAGCTCAAGGCATCTCAAGCGACATTAGATACTTAAATGGAGACAACTGAATTTTACTCTTAGAGTGGCATTTATTTGCATAAAGACAGATTTCTAATACAATTTCAGTTTCTATAGGATATTCCTTCTGGCCTCAAGCAGTAGCAAAGATGGCAATGGGTGTCTCACAAATTCTGTGCCATTCTCATAGCCTAGTGCACTTGTCTCATATACTTTAGGGCATCTGTCTGTGTTTAAGTAACTGCATAGAGCTCTAGATTTCCACTGACTAAAATGAAGATATGAAGGTGAATTTGAAGCACCCACTTGTAGGCTCCTGTACTTAGGTGCCTACATTCTGGAACTGAACCCTGCTATCAAGTCAGGATTTAAAATTCATCCCATTCTGTTTTTTTCATTGATTTAAGCTGTCTTTTGAAAAATACAATTTTACACAACTTCTCACTCAAGGGTTGAATAGTTTAGATCCTGTTCAGTGGCACCCAGCTCTTCTGGAGCACCTCTTTATGATTATGGATTCCCTTTTGGCAAGCATGGCAGGTGAGTGAGTATGTGACATAATCAAGTAGGGCAAAAGCTCTAATCTCAGTGATTCTTAAATAAACTCCAATATCCAAATCCACTATGGGTTAATCTGTCTCACTGTGACAGAAGACAGGTGCCTGCCACCAGCAGTACTATGACAACTCAGTGTTCCAAAATGCTCTCCAAACCCTTCATGGTAGTGTCACCTTATGTCAAATCCACAAGCAATCGGCTGCTAGCCCACATGATTACATTTGCTTTCTGTAAGGAGACAGGGGAATAGGATACAGATCTCCTGATTCCCAAACTAATCACTGGACAAGCTGTAACCTTTGGAATCCCTTTCGTTCAGAGTATTTACAGGTCCTTTCTCTGTCACATAAGGTCTGGTTGGAGTAAGCATCCCAGACCCTGCTATCCCAGCTATCTTTAATTTGATAAAATCCATTATGATAGGACTTACTGTTTATTTGAAGAACAGCTATGGAATTGTTTAATTTTTTTATCATTCTCAATTCATGTAATTTAATTTTTCTGTTTCCCAATACCATCATCGTCTCTGTATATGAATGTATATGCTCCACAGCTTCTTTGAAGAGGGAATCGTCTTTCAGTTCCTTAGTCTTGATGTGATATTACACTTCTTTTCTTTGAAGCATCTATGGGCATAAATATATTCAGGCAAAGTGAATCCAATTAGTGCCTCAACCTGTTTATTGAATTTTTTCTTGCTTATGTACTTCTCCAAAACCTTGTATATGTAGTTCACACATTTCCAATTTTACTAGAATTGTACTACTATTTGTGGTACCAGTCTGAACTTGTCCCTGAATTTGCTACCGGAGGGGTGCTGTGAAGAGTAAATGGGTCATTGCACTGTATTAGATGGAGTCCTTTGTCCTTAGAACCTGCATAAAAATAATTCCAGTACTCTTTGCCAAAAATGTTTATTAGGGATACAAGTAATTTCTGTGTTAGAACCACAGAAAATAAGGCTGGAAGCAAATATCTAGTTCTTTCTTGCATCTCACACGTTAATCTGAATTCATTTTAAAGATTGCTAGTTATGAAGATGCCTTCCTATTTAATTGATTTTACGCTTTGATATCTTTACTTCTAAAAAGCCCAAACCATTAACTAGGAGTCTTTTGTTTAAATATTCTTTATCTTTATATATTAGACATGAAAAACATTCTTTCTTTCCTGTTTTTCAGTCATCTTGACATTTTTTTAGTTAGGATATCATGCTTTCTCCCACTTCCTTTCTATTAAGGTCACCCTGTTCTTTCTAGTTTACTTAATAGGTTTGTTTTTTTTTTTTTTCACATCAGCAGTGATTAATAACAAAACCAACTCTAATTTCAGCTCCAAACTTCTAGATGCTTGCCTTTTTTTGGAAGCAGATTTTTTTTTTTTTTTCCTTGATGAACCTTCAATATTTGCTCTAAGATGAATGCTTTTAGTGGTTTGAGTAAAATCAATGCTGCTGTTTTGAACACAGGTATTTATGATATGTATGATATATATGATACATAAGAAATATATATGTGGAAATATATAACTGAAGAGTCAATATGCATCTAGCTCTGATTACTGTGAGCACCCCTTGGCATTTTTTTTATGACATATCACTTTTTACACAGTTCAAGGCAAAAGTCACTACAAGTGTAATTTTAATTAACTAAATATCGTGATAGCTAAAGAAAACATGTTCACAATTATTTTTCTTTTAAACATTTTAAACTATTTCAATTTTGAATGTAGCAGACATATGATTTATAACCAAAATATGTGTTTTCTGAATATATTTTAGTTACAGAAGAATATTTCTTCTTTCATATGGCATACTGTAAAATTTTCAACCTGGGAAAGAATATGCAATCACATTAAAAAAAAAAAAAGTTAAAAAAAACCACTGTAACCACCATCATCAGAATAACAAGCAATGCGTTACATTAAGATCACTTGAGAATATTCTGTGACCTCAATTATCAAATTACTTCTTGCATTTTAATTCTTCCACTATTGAGACACCATCACAAGGCTTGTTTTGCAGATTGTCAGCAACATTAACTTTGTGACACCCAAGACTTCACAATATTTCAGTTCAGATATCTAAAAACTGACATGTCCTAAAACCAATAGTCAGGTTACAAAATTCTCTTTTATGTAGGTTTATAGGTTTAAATCTTCAGTGCTCCAGGTTAACAAGCTTAAAATCTGTTTTCCCACTTCATCCATTTTCCATTTGGACAGATTGGTGTCCAGCTTTCATTAGTAACTCACATTTCATCCTCTCAAGTTCTCTTAGAGATTTCAGTTTCTGTTAATGTGTATATGACTATTATGCCTCCATTTTAGAAAAAAAAAGACAAAAAAACCCAGTGAAACCCCCCAAAGAAAGTTACTTTTCTTTGTCTCTACTCGAAGATACCTCATTTATTTAATACGATAAATATTTTGTGGCGCAGGTCGTGACAGCTCTTCAAATTTGGCAATTCCCTATTGGACTACAGTGTTTTTATTTTCTTTGTAACATAATCCCATTAATGACAATTTTAGAGATGAAGTTAAATTTTCTCTGGAAGAATCAATACTAGAGATATCTAGAAACTATTATGTTCACCTCAAGCCCCCTAAAATGTAGAAAGTGAAAAAAGAAGTTTTGATTTTTTCTTCAATGACACCAAATAATCTTCCTGAAAGCAGAGGAACATGTCTATGACATTGACAGCAATACTTCTAGTAATAAATATGTTCTATTCATTATCTGAAGCTTCTGATCAACCTACACAAATTAATTAAATACTTTATTAGTCTCAAGTATGTGAAATGTTGTCAAAGCATCAGAACATAAAAATGTTTACTGACTTCTTGTGGTGCAATAGCCAATATCACATAGTTTTATTTCTTCTTAGTTTAGGAGATACGTAACTGAATTTGATTTTTGAAAGTAGATAAAACTTGCTAATGTAGTTGCAAACTCCAAGTATTTTGTTCCATAACACTTTCCTAGTTCTTGTTATGTAATCCATAGTTTACCAAAATCTATAGAAAGTATTGCCTAAAACCTTGACATATCAGCTACATTGTTCAGTCTTTTGTCTGCTTTTCAAATCAGATCTTTCAAATTTTGCAAGCAGTGCACCGTTTTTTACTGTTTCATTAAGAAATTATTCAGCAGGCTGATTACTGTTAGGAGACTTCACAATTAACATGTGCCTTACTGGCATTCAATCACAGGCAGTCTGAACAGTTAACATATAGAATATCTCCCCTCATATTTTCTGCTTCAATACTCAACTAAATCTCTAATTTTTCACATTTTACTATGAGAGTCATTCTACCCCATTTTTTATTTCACTATCTACATATTGTCTGCTCTAAGCTACTAAAGCAAATATACTAGTTCTCGTGATTGTTTCCTTTTTCTCTTGACTTTATGTACAACCATTTCAGTACCTTTGTAAACAAGGATGACAGCTATTCTCCTGTGCATGGCAAAGTTCACCACTTCCAACTTCACTGGTATTCTTATAGGTATTCTTACAGAGCCTTGCACACAGCACAGATTTATGAGTCACTGATAACAAACAAGCCTGGAATGAGGACTCAGCTTTGAGGACTCCCTTGTACAACACAGTCTAGTATTTTTATCTCATTAATAAAGCTACAGATGCTAAACAAGTGCATGTAATATTTCAAGTGGGTGAGACAATACACTGTACATATATTTAGGAATAAATACACATTGACTATAGGTGCGGTGAGTATACATTGATTAATTATGCTAATGATCAGATACACCTATATTAAATAGTGGTCACACAGTATTCATGATACCAAGACATGCACCTGGATTAGCCCTTGTGTGGATCACTAGCTGCTCATAAAATAGCCTTGCTGTCTGACCATTATATATCCTTGGTTTTTTGCTAAAATGAGACGCAGTTAAGATGCCCTGCAATCATTTATTCTAATTTGTACACCAGCAACATTAGTTTAGGGATAATATTTTCTCACCCTCATGTGTAATCTGACAGCCTTTTAATAGCTAAAAGACAGGTTTTGTTAACTTTGAAAATTACTCATAATTGTATTTCATTTGTTGGTTAAAAAACAAAAGTAACAAAAATCTGAGCATGGGATAAAGACAATGACTGAAGGTGGTGCCCCTTGGTGATGTAAAGCTCTATGACTCATAGTCTTTTTCTGGAAATATTCTGAATAATTTTATTTTAAAATATTCTTTTTGTCACAAATAGGAAAGTCAGTGTTGCATGTAAACAGAATGATTAAATGACTTAAAATAAGACAAAATTTCAATCACACATACTCATTTCTAGTGAGGATTAACTTAAAAAGCAATCTTTTTTCTGGTCTTATTAATTTTGAACTAGGCCTTTAACCGAGATAAGTGCAGGGTGCATGCCATGAAATTGAAACAACACAGTTAAAACAAAACAAAAAAAACCTTATCAGTTTTATTCACATGAAGACGTTGGTGGTGGCATTCATTCTTACTTACAATTAGTTGCTGGAATAATTAAAAAAAAAAAATCCACATAAAGGTCATTGTATTATGGGAAATACTCTTGTTAAAGTAAGCAGCTTAAACTTGCATCCTGGCTTTTTTGAAATTAAATGGGTTTTCAGAGAATAGGCCAGGTACTGTTCAGTTCCCATTACCCATGTAGAGATAATTAGCAAAGTTCTGACAAAGATTAGTCTGCAGGGAATTACCCCTGTGTAAAATAATTCCTTCAGAATAACAAAGGCAGAGCTACCTGCCTGCTCCAACAGTAAATCTTTTTCAATATTCTAGACTAGGAACACAAGCTCAAGAAATGCTAAAACTCACTTGTACATTACAAAAAATTCAAAATATTTACATGTTGAGTAGGGGAACACTATTAAGTTTAAGACAATTCAATTTGATTTACAGGCAAAAATTAAAAGGAAAATTATAACATTTCAGGTCAGTGTTTGTCAGGCATATTTTGACATAGGTGTTGAACTTCAATATAGCTATAGGTTTCAGAATTATTTTTTTTTAATAACAATGGAAAACTAGGCCAACACAGATTTTTGCCTACAGTATGAAGTGTATTCTTGAAAGAACTGATTCATAAATTTACTATTTCACAGTTGTTTGTTTATCAACATACAGAGAAAATCCATGTTATTACAAACACTCTACACTATTATCCAAAAGCTAATCTTAACGCTCCTGGATAACAATTGCTTGTTTCTTGAGAGATGAGCTAATTCACTTACCTGAATATGAGATTACAACAGGTGAGACACTGCAGCTTTTTTCTGTAATTGTTTAACAGACAAGATCTTTCAGAAAGGAAAATGTTGAAAACTTTAAATCATAAGAGTAGATTGGATTGTGATATTAATCACAGTTGATCTCGAAAGACAGATATTTTTTCCCCCATTTTTTTGGTATCAAGATAATACAAGGTCTTTCACTGTCTTAAAATCAGGGATTTAGCTGCTTTGGCTCTTGAAGTTTGGTATTACATGACTAAGTATCTACAGTGTGTTGAACTTGGCTGGCTGCCAGGTGCCCACCAAGCAGCTCTGTCACTCCCTCTTCATCAATCAGCCAAAGGGAAAAAATACAACAAAAAGCTTGTGGGTTGCAATAAGGACAGGGAGAATACTTACTACCATCATGGACAAAACAGACTCAAGCTGGGGAAATTAATTTATTGCCATTCAAACAGGGTAGGATAATGAGAAATAAGAACAAAACTAAAAACACGTCCCCCCTACCTCTCCCTTCTTCCCAGGCTCAACTTCACTCCACACTCTTCTATCTTCTCCCCTCGCACACCTCAGAGGGATGGGGAATGGGGGCTACGGTCAGCTCATAAAGCTTTGTCTCTGCTGCTCCTTCCTCCTTACTCTCTTCCTCTGCTCCAGCGTGGGGTCCCTCCAACGGAAGACAATTGTCCATGAACTTCTCCAATGTGGGTCCTTCCCACAGGTTGCAGGTCTTCACAAACTGCTCCAGCGTGGGTGCCTTCCATGGGCTGCAGTCCTTCAGGCACAGACTGCTCTGGTGTGGGTCACACGTGGGGTCACAAGTCCTGCCAGAAAACCTGCTCCAGCCTGGGCTCCTCTCCACAGGGTCACAGGTCTTGCCAGGAGCCTGCTCCAGCACAGGCTTTTCCATGCACTACAGGTTAGATATCTGCTCCACGCTGGACCTCTATGGGATGCAGGAGGATAACCTGTGTCACCATGTTCCTCACCACAGGCTGCAGGGGAATCTCTGCTCTGATGTCTGGAGCATCTCCTCCCCTTCCTTCACTGACCTGGGGGTCTGCAAAGTTGTTTCTCTCACATATTCTCAAGCCTCTCTCCCAACTGTTTTGAAGCAGTTTTTCCCCCTTCTTAAGTATGTTAACACAACAGTGCTACCAAAGTCACCAATTTGGCTCAGCCTTGGCCAGTGGTGTGTCCATCTTAGAGCCAACATGGGGGCAGCTTCTGTTGTTTTCTTACAGAAGCCACCCCTGCAGCCCCTCCATGACCAAAACCTTGCCACAGAAACCTAATACAGTATCACATATGTTGATGTCCCCTGCTGTATTCTTTGGGAGAGGCTTCCTGTTAGTGATCTTGAAATACTGCCTGGGCTGAAATATATAAAATCAGAGAAAAAAAGAGGTGATAGCAATGCCTAATGAGGTGTTACAGCGGACTGTGAGGTTATGCTTTCCACACTCCTCTTTTCTTATGATTAGCCAAATGTTAGTGGTTAATTACAATCCTTAAAATTAATTTCCTACTTAGTTATAAAAAATAATAATCATGGTAACATTAATCACTGCTTTCTAAAAGCATTAAAAGCTTGCCCAAGTTATGATAATAAATAACTATTCATCTCAGAAACACAGATTTCTTACAGAATCTTAAAGAAGGAACAGTATTTTTAATATCAGGCAGACAGAACTTAGTCTTAAAGAAGAAATCAAATTAAAAATAGATTACAGCATTTTCTTTTATCTCTGCAATTTGAAGGCTACAACAATTGTTTTTATATGTCTTTATACTGTGGGATGATTTTCTTAATGCCACAGATGTTAAACATGCATCTCTTTTCTGATTCCAGTGCAGACACTGCAAATCACAACAAAACTATTACTGCAAAGACTGGGTCAAGTGGCTACAATAAATCACCTTCAAAGACCTGCTTGCCCCTTAGTTCTTCAGTTTTCATTAGGTCTATTGAAGTTTTAAGTACAATCTTCTGCAAGTGAAATTTGGCTTTTGTTGAGTTTTCTCTTGTGAAGGTGTACAAGGTCAGATTTTCTGGAAATGTTAAACTGTGTTATAGCTGAATTGGCTGTTTTTTGAAGATGGATGGAAATCATAGCCTTTATGCACTGATTAACTTCCCTTTTGCCTACATATGGAATATGAATGAAAATTCTAATTCACTCAGTTTCTGTACTTTATCATTAGATAAAAATGTAAAATGGAATCTTTTGAGTTTTCCATGTTAGGAGTTTAACAGTGTTATAAAGTGACGAATGTACTGCCTTTTTTTTTTTTTTTTTTCATGAACAAATTGATAATGTAATTCTTCTTTGGGAGAAGTTTAACCAATCTCTTGGAGTACAAGACATTTAGTATACAGTGATTCTTACTATGAACCAAATACATATGAAGTGCATACCCATAGTATAGCTATGATAATCCAATAATTTTTCTGAACATAATTGGATTTTCAGTCAGTACATTGCTTTCAGCTGTGAGAAGAGCTGGAAAGTGCATTGACAGTGACATGTCATGTAAGACTAAGCAAAAAAGGAGTATGATAAAAGAGGGACTTGATGCATGTTTGGGTTTTTTCCTATCTTCAAGAAAATTAGAGACAAAACCAAACAAAACCCCTGTTCAGGTATTTTATGT
Source organism: Elanoides forficatus (assembly GCA_025311575.1). Classification (NCBI taxonomy): domain Eukaryota; kingdom Metazoa; phylum Chordata; class Aves; order Accipitriformes; family Accipitridae; genus Elanoides; species Elanoides forficatus. The sequence continues at coordinate 9,153,164 of JAOBAS010000008.1, read as the reverse complement.
AAGACTTTTAAATTCTTTGGAAGAAAATCTCTGGAATATTTACTGCAGACAAAGAGTGGTGATTTCGAACAAATATACTACATGTTTTTCTCCACATACTTGTTTCTCAGACTTGTAGATGAAGATGAAGTCTAGATGTAGTTAAAGTCTGACTCATCAAAGATGACTGTATTAATGTTTTGGTTATTTATGATGTGCTGTAAGATTTTTTTCATGAGCAATGCTTGCTCAGCCTATACACATTATATTTCCCTTCTTCACGCATTGTAGAAACTACGATTGCTACATATAAATATGTAAGAAAAAAAGGAAAAGTAAAAAAAAAATGGATACTATGTAGTTTGTTCAGAGAAAAAAAAAAGAGGAAAAAAAGAAGTATTATCATTAATCACTTGATGGCACTTTAACTTTCCAACAATGTACCTGGAACATTTTGGATTATACCCATATTATTGCATCAAGTAATCTGACCAAGATTTTTGTGATGAGGAAAACCTGCTATTCTGTTGCAAGAAATAGTGACTGGAATACTTTGACCTTCAGCAATCCTACGTTTTCATGAAACTTTCAAAAGAGGAAAAAAAAACCAAAATTTTTGCTTTTTTCTACTCTGAGAAATTAGGTCATAGTTATATTCACTTTGAAGGAGACAGGCTTTGGTCATCATATATATTTGAAAAACTCTTTTTTGTAACACCCTGCTTTTTCAAAACAAAGTTTAGTTTTCATTTATTCTGCAGAGATCTGAGAAGCAAAGACAAATGTCTTGTTCATGGTTGTTAAAAATTCTGATTCATTATTTTTCTGTGATGAGAATAGTCTATTAGTTTCCTACAGCTATGGAAAAATATTGCAGAATCTGTAATGACCCAAACACTTAAAATGGGAAATTAACTTACATCCTCCCCATATAGATATATCCTATTCCATGACGGTTTCAATAAACCAAATAAATTCTTAATAGCTAAAACATTTTCTCATGTCTGTGAAACAGTCATTGCAAACCAGAAATTCAGTAAACCTATTAAATTAGTCAGTGAATGAGTGATGAGTGTCTGTATATCATACATTTGTACGTGGGGTGCATATGGATACATAACAATATTCATAAGCGCATTGTGATGTAAAGCTGTTCATAGTTATAACATTACAGCTACCTAATCAGTAAGAACCGAGATAACTTCAGGTATTTTTATATTTCATCAGCTATCCACGGAATGCACCAGAACTGATTTCAAATGGCTGGCCTGAGAAACACTTTGCGTTCCGTTCTCAGTGTTTTACGGTCATCAAGTAGCTGCTTTTCCATTGCTGTCCTTTCTACCTATAATTCTAACACAAACTAGAAAACGTGAAAAGGTGAAGTTTAAAAGAAGAAAAAAATTGATGTCAATTTAACACCAAGCTTTGGAATTGCAAACACTGTTAGGAATAGCTTTTGTGTGACTTAGCAGATCATTTTCATCAAAAAGAAAACAATGGCAGCTCTTTCACCAACTAGTTCTTCCAGGCCTCTTCCCAACATATTTCAAGTGATATGGAGAGATCTGCCCGATTTAAAAAAAAATCCAAACCCAAACCTTAATGTACAAATATGCACCACATTTCTATTAGGGTGATTTTGCCTGGTTCAGCAGGATCTATACCTGATCTCTGTCAAAGCTACCTTGCATTTCATCTGGGTCATCAGTATATGCTAATGTACTGATTACTTAATGTCTTCAGTCATTTCTTTTAGAGATTTTTCATGTTATCTGGTCCTTGGATTGCACTGTAGCCAGTTCTGTTTGATATCTAATTCAAATATGATTACTGAATGTGAAACAAGATTATTCAGGTATTTACATACATTGATGAGATCCCCCTCCTCCGAGCCTTCTCTTCTCTAGGTTAAACAGTACCAACACCCTCAGCCTTCCCTTAATCATGTTTGTGACTCCAGGTGTGGCCTCACCACTGCTGAGCAGAGAGCCTCAAAGGCCAAATTAGTGTGCTAGTATCTTGGATTTGAAAGTGCAGTGATAACAATGAGCCAAGTCTTGTCTGCTGAAATTGTTACTAATGAAACCAAAATCCACCTGAATCTCAAACAGCAATTCAAGCACTGCCTACAGTTAAAGTCAGTTGCATTTGCTAGATACGTCCAATTTGACATTTGAGTCTTACAGGCACCATACTTTAGGTGTCCAGGCACTCCCAGATATGCCATTTTCAAGATGAAAAGCACTCATCTTCCTTTGAGAGGCTGACCATGACTCCACTTTGGACACATAGTTTGTCCTAAGCACTGATGGCCTTGGATTCAGCAATCTGGGAGTAGCAGCCAATTCTTGCATAGTAGAGTGGTGATTTGAACTACCTCCAGACCTTATCTGTTCCTCTGAATTTATGAATCTTCCATTTCTGGTTCCATGGTAATCCACCTTCAATAACTGACATAAAGTGTGCTGCAAGTCAACTCTTTAAATTGGGAGTTCAGAATATTTTAAGGCATGGATGGTAACATGAGTAAAATATGAGTAGAATTCTTCCAAACAGAATGAGGGAAGGGTAGAAAGCAGCGTTGGTTTTTGTACCAAAGATTGAGTTTACATATAAGAAAATAAAAATGAAAAAACATATATTTATGTCTGCTTATACATCATCTAATAATGATTGATTTAAATGGAACTGGAGTAAGACTATACAAAACGTTTTGTGGAACCATTGAGAGAAAGCTGGCATATAATCTTTGATGCCTTTTTTTCTGTCATATTATAGAATGACAAAGTGCTTTAAATATCATCCAAGCAAAACCTAACTATAGTGGATACTGCTATTCTTGTAAAATCACACACACACAAAACCATATCTACCATGAAATGGAATTGTCTGAGCCAGTTAGAGTCCTTGGGTATTATATAGCTTTTGACCTGTAATTATGCGCTATTTCAGTTATTCAATTTTCTGAAGTCTCTGACAGTCATGGAAAATTATGTTATTTCTCTAGATATTTTATCTCTCCTTTGGAATATAAGGGAAGACAAATTTCTGTTAGAAAGTTCTATAGGTCCCTAAGTAAATTATAAAGAGGTGTTATTTATTAAGTTCCAAAATGCCTCATCTCTTTGATTTTATACATATTTAAAAAAAAATAATTTTAACCCTTAAAATACTTACTTGGACTTATATTTTAGTTGGTTTACATTTTGTTTAGAATTGCTATGTATGTATTATATAGTTAGTTTGATTGTTTAAGAAAACCTGGAATATGAAAATCGTGAAATACTGAGTGACATTATTTGCCAAACAAAATGATAGAATCTACATAATCATTACAGTTATTACTTGTCAATTGTACTAAAGTCATGCGAACTTCTCTGTTCAGATTAATCTCTTCTAACCGGCTGTGGTGGTTTTACCCTAGCCAGAAGCCACACTCCCACTCAGCTGCTTGCTTACCCACCCTCAGCAGGATGGTGGAGAAAACAGGAGGAGCAAAAGCTGAAAGCTTATCAGTTGAGATAAAGTGAGTGTAGTAAGTGAAGCAAAGTCATATGTGCAAGTAAAGCAAAAAGAAGAGTTCATTCGTTGTTACCCATCAGCAGGCAGATGATTAGCTACTTACTGGAAAGCAGTGTCTCAGCACACATAATGGTTACTTGGGAAGACAAATGCCATAACCACAAACATCCCCCCTTCCTCCTTCTTTCTCTGAGCTTTTGTTGCTGAGGATGGCGTCATATGGTGTGGAATTTCCCTTTCATCAGCTTGGGTCAGCTGTCCTGGCTGTGTCCCCTCCCAAATTCTTGTACACCCCCAGACTACTCGCTGAGGAGGGGTATGTGGGGAAAAAAGAGAAAACCTCCATGCTGTGCAAGCCCTGTTCAGCAGTAGCAAAAACACTGGTTATCAACACTGTTTTGGTCACAAATCCAACTTACACTAGTTTAGTCCAACATTTACGTTAATACAGACATACTGTATTTGGATAACTTGCAGTTCAGAGCATGTTTATGGTTGATTAAGAAAATGCATAGTGCCTAAAATATGCCATAAAGATTAAAAAAAAAAAAAGTCAAATACATTCCAGGCATTGAAAGGAATATTCTAATTTGCAAGACAACTTACTTAATTCTGAAACTGAAGGATATGACTCCTTATTTTCTTCATGAACACACCACTTGCGCTTTCTTCCACAGATCTCCACCTTCTTAGGAATTTTGCTGGTAACATTGATGCCTTGATAGCCACAGGGACCCTATGTGATACAGGAATTACAGCAAAAGCTAATGCTTGAGAAACAGCTCTCAGTTTAGATAATGCTGTTAGCGGTTGAGTTGTTTGTTAAGGAATACTCTCTTGCAAAGCTGGTATTGTGCAAACAATAATCAGCTTAAACAAAATGTGCATGTCCAATATGAAATTTGAAATTATCTAAGAAATAGAAAATAAACAGTTCAGAGTAGAAAATAAGAGCCATTAATAGCACAACAGTTCATATATTAATGACTGGATATTTGCAAAGCTGAAAAGGGAAATCACTTTCAAAGAGACAAAACAACTGGTAGAGCTATGAACTGTATTTTCATGTATAATAAACACCTAGCATCAAGTTAAGAGAAGGATATGAGTTGTGATGAAAGACATTCAGGACTTCGGAAACTCTCCAAACATTATTTTTTCAACCCTAGACTCTAGTGCCTCATAGAATATTACAAAGTTGAAAGTGAAAGGTATTGAAATACCAGGAATTATTCCTACAGCTAAGCATATGTTAGAACTGCATTTATAATTATTTCACTTGTAATCTTTGGTTTCCCACTGTTAGTTAATTTTTGACCTTCCCTCTGGTAAAATTACCCTTTTTACTTTTTCACTAAGATTGTCTGGCTTTGAACAACAACATACATCTAGGTTAACATAGAAAAGCATTGACTCCCAGCTATGATCAAAATCATGTTCTGCTTTTGAGGAATATTAAAAGATGCATCTCAGGATGAATTTACAAAATCGCAGGTCTGGAATCTGTTTCTTGCCAGGGTGAAAAGATGGTGACTGCACATCTCCTTTTTGTAAGGAACTTCCCTAATTTCCTTAATTTGTCTCATAAATAAAGGGCAAACTGAACTGATTTAGCAGCCCTTTATGGAGTAGCCTAATTTGATTAATGGATTATGGAGTAGCATAAGTTGTTTACATCTTTTTTGAGTAAAGAATTCAGGTTGATGAAACCTATTTTCTAAATAGTTTTCTAAAACTAACTGTAATTCCCAAAAAGAAAAGAGTCAAAAAAACAGAGGGGTTTTTTTTGTTGTTGGTTTTTTTTTTTTTTTTCTGTCATCTAGAATGGCAAAAGATCATTAAAAGAAAGGTTTTAAAATATTATACTAGGTAGACAAATATATTGGATGATCAGAGCTCAGGATGTGGTACTCAAAACTATTTGCAACTTTAGAACTTCAAAGGTTTCATGAAAATTCCTCAAAATAACTTGCTTAGTTTTACACAGGAGGCAAGAATAGAAGAAAGAAATTTAGCCCAGTCTCCTCACCCTCAGTACCTAAGCACTGAGTTACCCTTCAGTATCCCATCAATATGTACATGTAAATCAATGTCAGTTAGTTGCACCATTAGCAGATATTTTGAATTTGGCTCACTGAGTTGGGTTACTGAAGCATACAGCTAGAAATATTTTAATCAGCTTTACTCCCATATGCCACTGATTTCTTCAGAGTCTATAACCATGTTACATAGCTTCTGGGCATGCTGATTTACCCATCTTTGTTAAAATTTTAACCATGTGTCTAGTGCCATTGCATACAAAAATAAAAATGCTTCTTCTAGAAACACCCATCCTAGCTTACTGTACTACAAAAACATATTAAATAATCACAACAGCAGCACTTCATGAGTGTTGCAACAATTAATTAATTATAGTTTGTAGATGACTTTTATTTCTTCAAAGTGATTATTATTCTTAGCTACTCTTTGTTAAGGAGTCCCTAAGAAACAAGCAATTATTTCAGTTAAAACTCAAGGTAAAATCTTACTCAAAATTATAAGAAATTTTGAGTTTTAGTTTGTAAGTACCAATATAATTTGTAAGGTATATAACATTTAGGAAAGCAACCAAACTGCAAATGCAACTCAGAATTTGGTCTCCACTAATATTCTTGTATTAGTATGCTAAGACCTTAAAAACATTATATCCATGTTTTACATGAATTTAACAATATAAACTATTCAAACAAGGGAATGAATAAACATTTACTTATCTACGGTTCAGACAAGATAAAGGAGAAGAGCAATTAATGAACTGCTTTGTCCTATTACTTAATAATACATTGCATTTTGCAGAGAAAGAGGAGTCCAGTTGTCATAATAAAAGCCTGTGGTATGTCTTAAGATACAAAGATATAAACTGGATGAATAAATTTAGGATTGAAACAAGAAAACAGTCTCTAGCAATTTCTGCAGTGAGATTCTAAAATAACTTTTAAATCAGGTGGTGACAAGTACCGGAATAACAGTAAACCTATGAAAGGGATTGCTAACATGATACAGCAGAGGACCGGGCCTCTGAGTTCTGTCCTTATATGGGTGATGCTCCTGTTTGAAATACATTTCCTGCAGTACCTTTGAGAATTGCCTAACCATCATGTGTCTCAGGTTTCTATAACTGAAAAAAGGACAATTATCTCTGTTCCAATGGAGAAATGGACATTTTTTCTGTTAGTTTTAGAGGTAGTACAAAGATAAGAAACGGACAAATCAATGTAATATTAGAACTTCTCGGTGTTTCAATTACAATTAAAAAAAAAAAATAGTTGAAAGTTTGCTTGGGAGTAGGATTAGCTCCTGTCTTCCTCCTTCAGAATAACTCATCTAGCAAACTGAGGAGAGAAGAGGGACAGACTCATAGTTTAGGTTTGTTCTTCCAGACATACCTAAACTTTTCCAAGCAAAAAGAACTGATGTTTCAGGTTCAGTTCCTTTCACTAGGCATGTATTTGGGGG
>JAOBAS010000008.1:9125108-9146065 GCA_025311575.1 Elanoides forficatus | reverse complement strand
GGGGGAGGGGAAGGGGTGGGCCTAAAAAAAAAAAAAAAATATATAGGACCTTATATCTTCTTTCTCAATGTGCTCTAATCCATTGAATAAAATCCCTGAATAGCTGCCGTACATTCCCATTATCATCTTTCTAGCTTTGCTTCTTCAAAGAGTAGCAAAGCAAGCATTCTCTTGTCATTCCCCATGGTCGGTTGATTAAGGCACTTTCACAGAATTAGGAGATACAAGTCAATTTCTGTTAGGCTAGATAGAGTCCAGAACACTTTGGTTAGAAATCTATGCAAATGTGAATAGTTGCTGCCACCTCCGTAGTCCTTTGCATTTGTCTGTTTGTCCATTATAATCTAATTCATAGTAGAGTTTTGAGTGAGAGAGAAGCTATCACCTCCATAACAGTTCCTGAGTATATTTTACAAAGTAGTTAGTGGGAACGTAGCTAAGGTGACATTCTGCTTGTCATGTATTCATTGTGGTAGTAGTAAAACCTTGATTATGTTTTGGTGAGAAAGAGAGGAAATAATATTGTCCCAGTTATGTTCATGTGTTGTGTCAAGTTGTAGTTGCTTAGGATGGTGGGATCCTTTGTTCCAACGTAAAACACAGTCCTCACCTTTAAAAAGGAGTGCACTACTGCCTCTTAAATACTAGATATTAAGGCATTATTTAAAACATTCTTGATAATATGGTACAGTTTTACACTCAGTTGTGTTTGAAGGTAACTGACAGAACTTTAACTTGGAATATTAAGGAAATATTTTATGTACAACTCTCTTACTGCAATTTCAGATCTACAAATATGGGTAATTTGATACCAGATTTTTGGTTGTAAGACGTGTGTCTCTTTTTCTCTGTTGAACCGAAACATAGTTTTGGTGGTTTTGTTCATTTCTGAAAGCAAAAAAATGATAATACAAAAAGGAAAGTAAATGAACAGATTTCTAAGCAGTCATATGGTTTTGGTTTATTTCTTCTTCTGATTTCAACACACGGACAAACTGCTGTCACCAAGTGCCAAGCTGCCCCATCATGGGGCTGACTTGCTGTTACATTTTTCATGTGTCATGGTAGGCATCTTCTTGCATCAACTTCAGATGTCAGCAACAATGAGAGCCTTTGCTTTTTCTGGAATTATAAAGTTGGAAATTACCATCTGCTCAGCCTTCTGTTATCTGAATTCTTCCCTTGAAATAGTTTTCAAGAATATATTAAGAACTGCAAAGAAAAAGATAATGCATAAGATGTTGGTAATGTAATTTTAACCCTTTATTTTCACTTCATGAGGCATATTTTTCTTAGAGACACTGAAACAATGAAAACCAAAAGGGAATTTATGTAGTTCACAATAACTTGATTTATAGCATCAAGTTATTTAGCACTGCAATTCTTTACCTTATAATTAAATGTTTTCTGTATAATTTTTAATGTTATTTGGATGATATTTTCAATATTTAAGATTCTTTTGATGTTCTGTTGACATAAAAAGTTTGGAAAATGTGTATTCAGCACTAATTTGTGCCAGAATAAGGTATCTAGTACTAGAACACCCCCAAAATTACAAGAGAGTAAATATTGTCTATGTAGAGTCTAACTTGGAACAAGGAATGCGTATGGGTTTTTTTCATTAAAATTACTGTCCATAAGGGATTTTCTCTTCTTTCTTAACAAAAGGTCCACTCTAAAGCTGCTTAACATTGAGTTCATATACAGAGGTTTTTTTACTCACACTGTGGGCTGTATTCCCAGTTACCTGATTCAGCAATGACAACTCAACACTGAAGTTATCTACTAGTGTGTAGAACACTGGGGTCCCAAATGTGGATGATGCCAAATATGAAGTTAACTTTGAAAGCCAGTAAATCCCTTCCTATTTTACTATAATTGCAGTAAGTATAATGACAACTTTATTTTAATGTTTAGTATTTATACAGATAGAAATCTGATAGACATCTTATTTAAAAGGGGTCTCACTGAAGAAAAATAAAGTCAGTGGGAACGTTCTCATTTTCTTGAATGAATTGTAGATCAGGATTTCCCATTATTGGCCCCTCATTGCTTGAGAAGCATGAAATATCATAGGCATAGGCAATAGCCCATAGGCTACTGGGTTTTTCAATACGGCCTTAGTGCAATGGTTTCTAACACTGTCAATTTTTTGCCCATTTTCTTTCTTATGAAAGCTATTCTTACTTTGAAAAGAAAAAAAAGTGTAATTACATTTTCCATAGAACAGAATTAATTTGAAATGCAGTGTCACAACTTAACAATTCATCTTGTAACATTATATTCATGTGATGGAATCTTTTAAAAAATCATACAACAGCTCAATGTTATTTGGAGCATCTATTGTTCTCCTTTGTTTTTCAAACTGGAACAAGAAAACTGGAAAGGTTTCCATAGTTTGTTTCATTAACAAGACAGATGTGGCTGGTACTGTGCCAGCACAGTTTTATTCTCACTTGATTACAGAGTATTAAAAGCTATAATCAAGAAAAAAAGCACTCAGTATTCAGTGTTTGGCTTTTTTATATTATTTTAATACAATTTTGCAAAGCATACCCTGTAAACTTTACTAAAAAATTGCACAGCATGTAGTATTGTTGGTATTGTAATTTGTTGAAAGTAATTGCTAATTCCTTTCCTGACTCAAGTAATAAACTCGTTCAGTAACCTGAAAAATGAAGATTTTTGAGTAATTTAATTCTAGCATTAACGTATTTCTGAAAAACCCCACCCACAGAAAGGCTTCAATTATTTTCAGTATCTGAAGCAGTATGAAACATGAACAGTGAAGTTCAGAAGGCTTTACTTCAGAAAAGAGCAGATCTTCAGTTAAAAACTATATTATATTAATAATTGTCTAAATAACATAGAACTGGTATAATTCTAAATAAATTATTCATTATTCATTATTACTATTATTATTTAAAAAGCTGCTCAGAACACGACAGTCTTCCTTCTTCCTAATTCTCTAGTCCCAGATTCAACAAATGCCACCCAAATAAAACTTTCCCAGAATATTTTGAAAACTAAACACTTGGACACTCCTGCAAGTGTTTCCCTACAGTACAGCCAAGTAAGGATGGGAATCAGATTCCTAACTAATTACTCTAACCACTTGGCTACACAGGGTGAGGAATAACCTTTTAACACTTCTCTGGTTTTCTTTAATTCTTTATGAGAGGTCAAGCCCACTGTGACCTGATTGGAAGCAAAACGTCTATGTGGCCCTTGAAGTTTAAATCTACACTCCGGTACTTTATTATATGCTTGGGAGTCTTCAGTCTTACTGACAGTCACTGGAGAAAACAACTGTCTCTGCTGACCTCTATGAACCATTACTCCACTGATCCCATACAGATGAAATACAGATTTCAGTAAGGTTAATCAAAAAAGGACTTATTTTCTTTATGCAACTGCATAACTTTGGCTGGAATTCTCAGCTTTTATAGTCAATACCCTCCTTCAAAGTTTATCTCTTTTAATCTTTCTCATGCCACCATGCCCCTTCTTTTTCCTTCTCAAGTTGGAAAAAATACTAAATTAGGTCTTAATGAGAATAAAAGTTGTATTTCCATTGCTGTGTAAAGGTCTAAGTTGTTATGCTGGGAAGCAGCTATAGTATTTGCCTTGTTGGTATCTGATTAACTATGTTTTGCTTCAAGAAGCTATGAAATTCTCTCTCCTCTCTGTGGTGGTTATTGGGTATTCTTTAGTGAGGAATGCGTCAGTCGCTGAACCTTACTTTTTACTTCAGGCTGCACATGAAAATATGCAAAAATATTAAACAGTTGTTATATGTAAAGGGTTTTCTTCTGGCTTTAGACAGATCAGACATAACAGCAATCAAACACTCTTGAGTGTGATAGGTATAAGGTGACAAATTCTAAACCTGTTTCTCTCAGATAAACTCAAGTGATGTTCATAGCATATGTAACTTGTTTCAGATACAGCTATTGCCCACTTTAAGTTATTTAAAGAATAATCACATAAAATGTATGATCAAGATAAGTGCAATACACTGTCAATTTTGGATCGCCAAGATGCATCTTCTAGGACAAATCTTATAATTTTTTGCCTGTTCTTCATATCATAACATTTCAAAAACTAGTTTTTGTCATTAACAACTTCGAATACCCATAAATAAGTAAGTTACAGCTATGGTTATAGCTGTGGATCAGCAAACCTAATGATATAGAAAAGCATGCATCTGTTCCTAAAATTCCTGAAAGAGCAATAAGATCAAAACACACCCATTGTTTCAGGAGGCATCAAGTACATTCAATGTTAGACACGTAAAAATCTCAATTTGTTATCAAAGCAGAGTGATTTCAGATTGCATACTTCTGGCTACCATGTTTCTTTTCTGGTGGCTGGTTAAATATCTAGCAATCAAATCATTCTTTCTTATCATATCATCATCTTTAGCCATTTGATGAATATATCACTCTCAGATCCTCATAACCTACAATCTTTTGCCAATAAGTTACATGCTAAGGAAAAATTTCAAAAACTGTTGACACAAATTGTGGAGAAAAGTAACACAAAATTTCACTATGTGCAGGAGAAAATAATCTGTCTCTTGTAGGAACTATGTCTAGACATTTACTACACTTATAATTAAAGAGTAAGAATGATTATGCCCTCAAATAAAACAATGACTGTAGTTGGGTGTAACCATCATCTTATCAGCTTTAATTATCTCAGTGCTTCACATTTATCATCTCCTGCCACTGACATATCATTCTTGAGGTGTGCATATCAACAGAAATGTTATGCTTTTTTTATGCTGTTGTGTTACTCTCAGCCACAGCAGCTGTTTCTGTTTCCTCAGTGCTATGTATCTTTATATTCCAAAATGAATGAAACATCTATGAAGTTTCCTTCTGGCCACTGGGATACTTGAAATTAATAGCTCCTCTTTAATTTTCAGTGAAACACATTATCCTGGTGTCATGAATTGTATTAAAATCATGGAGGTACCAACAAGCATTTGATCTCTACATTTGTTATAATAATAGATTAATTAAATGTCCCCAAATGCTGTAAAATTTATTGCATTAAGTTGGTCCTAGACTTTACTTTGACTTAAATGTGATGCTCCATTTTATTTTTAGATTGCATAACAATCACTTTACTTTAAAATACACTATAAAAAAATCTTGTAGCATAAATCCCTTTAAAAATCAAAAGGGGAAATTGTTAATTGGAGAATGACAATGTTTGATATTCCTGTGATTTTCTTTTTTTCTTTTTTTTTCTTTTAAACACATTAGTAAAGAATTTTCTGTTTCACTGGAACAGTTTCAACTTCCAAAGTAAATATTTTGAGTCATGAAAACTCCCTGTATACAATTGTGGGCACATAAATTAAGCTAAACTAAACCAAACTCTATCAATTTGAAGTCTGCCCTTTCTGGCCTCCATCTCAAGAGACCTTCAGTTTTCTTTCTCTCTTTGGGGACATCATATTAGACTGAATGGGCCCATAAAAGGAATTTAATTATCAATTATGATCAGGGAGTATTAAATATTCACCATATTTATATTTTTGTGAGAATGTAGTTTGCTATCTCCAAAATGTGTTATAGTAAGTGTAAGAAATTGTCTTGTTTGTGGATCTATACTTGTAGAATACAATGTTGTTCTGTTCAGAAATAGTTCGACTGTGTTGGCGGTTAGCCCAGGAGATGATGGCTAATTTACCCAGAGAACACTGGAAGGGCAGCTGGGAAGTGTTAAGATTAGCAGCCAATAAAAAAATGTAGAAAATCAGCTCTTTATAGTGCAGAAGAGAAACTCAATATGAACAGAAGACAGTGAAGAACGGAACTGTTGTTCTAGGCAAAAACTGCGTACTTCTCCTATCCTCACTCTGATTTTGTTGGTTTAGGTTAGTAAATAAAAAAAAACCCAAAAAACTAAAGCCTACTTTCTTTCTGGAAAAGCGTATCTTAAATTATACAAGCCCACCTGTCAAGTAAACCCACATGATGCAATACTTTGAATGTCAAGTGTCAGATCAGGAAATTTCAAAGAAAAAAGGGAATTGAAACGTAGAAGATGTTGGACAGTAAAAATGACATCCACAGTACATTTTCTGCACCCCGAATCCAAACTTGCCATATGTAAGCTTTGTAATGCAAGATTCTACAATGTCAAATGAGCAAAAGTTTGGTTCTGAAGAATATAATTTTTCTTGACAGTTATGTCATGGTTTAACCCCAGCCAGCAACTAAGCACCACGCAGCTGCTCACTCACTTCTGCCCTTCCCAGTGGGATGGGGAAAAGAATCGTGAAAAGAAGTAAAACTTGTGGGTTGGGATAAGAACAGTTTAATAGAATATAAAAAGAAGAAACTGATAATGGTAATGATAACACTAATAAAATGACAATAGTAATAATAAAAGGATTGGAATAGACAAATGATGTGCAGTGCAACTGCTCACCACCCACCGATTGACACCCAGTTAGTCCCTGAGCGGCGATTCCCCCACTCCCACTCACCCAGTTTAGATAGTAGATGTGACGTCCCATGGTCTGGAATACCCCGTTGGCCAGTTTGGGTCAGCTGCCCTGGCTGTGTCCTGGGCCAACTTCTTGTGCCCCTCCAGCTTTCTCGCTGGCTGGGCTTGAGGAGCTGAAAAATCCTTGACTTTACTCTAAACACTACTTAGTAACAACTGAAAACATCAGTGTTATCAACATTCTTCTCATACTGAACTCAAAACAGAGCACCGTACCAGCTACTAGGAAGACAATTAACTTTATCCCGGCTGAAACCAGGACAGGTTACCATCATATTTTTTCTTAATAGATTATCCTTTAGGATTCTTTAATTTAGCAGTGTCAGGAAGGTGAATTCTGTTTCCACTACTGATATGTCAGATGTGTTACTGAGTCAGTGCTCTTAGAGATACTTCATGCAGAAACATTGCATAATCAATAACACTCCAGGTGAGCAGTCACCTGTAAACAAGAATATTAGGTATTTATTTACTTTGTGTGCAGGCTTTAAGCTGTTTATTGACGTGCTTTAAGGCTTAGTAGGAGGTCAGTGACTTGGGGATTAATTCATAAAAAAGTAGCTGTAAGGTTACAGTTTTCCTATGCTTGTGGGGAGACTGAGAAAAAAATTGGTGAGTACATGCAAGCTTTTAATTACTTTTAAGAAGACATATTGCAGCATGATATATGCTGTGAGATGTCACATGAAGATTGTCACATTTATGAAAGAAATCCAATTACTATTACATATTAAAACCATGTTCAGACAATTTCACTACAATCTGATATTAATAACAACATGGCTTTGAATAAACCCAGAATGGCTGAGATCAGAAACAGTTTGAGGAGTCCTTAGCAAGCTTGAAATCTGAAATAACCCCAAATGTTACATAGTACTTATTATATTTGTTTCATGACTGGATTAAAAAGATGTATTTATTATAGAATAAGAAGCTACGCAGGGGTACAGTTACGGCCAAAAGTTTGATGTTTTTAAATTATATGTCATTGTTTTGAATAGTATGCTATATAGTTTAGGAAACTGTATTCCTCTTTAGAAAGGGTAACATAATAAGAATGGTGGAAAAGCTTTCAGGACATGAGCACTCTGTGTTTTTTCCTTTTGATATCTTTAGGATAATATCAGACTACAGTCACAACTTATTACCTCTTTTGTTGTTCCCTGGAAATTTAGGAAAATAGAATAAGAGAAGGTCAGAACTCTCAGCTACCACTTGAAGTGGTAATTCAGATGGCTTTTTTTTTAATCACATCTGTGTCTGTAGACTCTGTTTAGCTACTCCATTCTTTATGAAGTGACAATTTAGGAATGGTAATTTCATAATTATGGACATCAGTGTCCCACATGACAGTATAGTCACATTTTTCTAGTTTAACTTCAGAGCACCATAGAAAATGACATTTTATTTTCCAAGAAAGAAGAATTTTAGGTATGTTATAGGGCACTTTTATAAAACTATATGTATATTTCTACTACATTAAATGTCTTCCTTCTCTTCCTTCAAACTTTGTTGAAGTAATCTTACATACCATTTCCCTCTTGAGTACCATCTTATGGTTACAACTTGCACAGCTCATTCTCTGTGTTTATTGTCTGATATTGTCTGATCATTCTTTGATTTGGCAGGGACTGATGAGTTTTATGAGTCTGGTAACAGTTTTGGAAATTCATTATCCAATCATCTAGTGAATGTTTCCATTTCGTTCAGCATCAATTGTCCAGCCATAACTTATGAATCCAACACATAAAGTTCTTTCTGCAATAATCATCACTTTCAGAAACATACTTCCTGAAATCCTTCTGTTTGTGCTCCCCTATTCTGGGTACTTTCAGTAGGTCAGCAACAACACCTAGCAAGGCTGGCAAACTGTTTGGAAAATTAAGAAGAGATGTACTACCATTCTTCATCAGATTTAGTGATTTATAACGAGGCTTTCAAGCAAAAACTTCAGCATCTGCCTGGTCTTTTTAAATTTAAAACATCAACAGGTCTATTATAATTTACTTAGAATTTTCAGTTGTATAATGCTTCTCAAATTCCAAAGGAAAACATTTCCATGCTCAGCAGTAAGATAGTACATGTCTCAGAGTTGTAGTTTAAGACTGAATACTGTTCTGCCTCCTGGAGTATGAGATTCCTCTGCTGTCTCCTCAATTTACTGATATATTGGGATTTCTTTCTTACAAAATGATAAAAGGCTGAGATATTCCCATATTTTTTCCATTAAAAATTGTATCAATAGCTAGATAATGGATTATTTGTATACTGTTTTTCACAGTTCACCTCACCATATAAAAAAATCCATTGATTCATGGGATAAGCAGAATTCTCATGTAACAGTACATTTCCTTTAATGTCCATAATACTAACTGCAATGTTTTCAGCAGGTATACTGATACAAATAAAATATCAGCTGCCAACTGACTCATAGGTAATGTGTACTTCAGAGATTAAAAGGAGAAAATATGAAGAACTGCGTTCAAGTGCCATAAAAGTTCATCACAATCACTGATAATACATTTGGGTAAATATTTTGAGTTAACAACATTAATAAAAAATTCACTGTTAGTAAATAAAAGCAGTAGGACAGATGCAAAGAGAGCTACTCTGTAGCGTCCAATTTTTATTTCAGTTTTCACCATGGAAAGTTCATCTTGAAAAAGGTTGCTCATGTAAAAATATTATAATACAAAAAAAAGATGCTGCTAAAGCCTGTAAACTAACCTACCATTTTTTTTTTCTGCTGTAAGATGATGTCAGTTTTGTTTCATTTGGCTTGCAGATCACATGGGTAGGATCAGTTTGAAACCATGGAATTGATTCTTCATTTCTCCTTGTTGTTCCAATCATAGATGTTGAAGACGTGTTATATTTATGTGGGAGTAGAGAGAGCATTTAAATAGAAGTTCCCCTTGCAAGAGCTGGGACAGCAGCGCACATATTTTGACAGAAGGTTAAAGTCATTATTTCTGTAATATAAGCAAGAACAGGACATACAACACTTGGCATCCCATCTCCCTGTGTCTTTCTCCCTTTCATTTTCCACTTGTCAAATAGGCAATGAGAGCAAAGTAAGGCCAGTATTCCCCCAGGGTAAAAAATAATTATCTGCTCAGTTACTCAAAAGTAATACAGCTCTCCATTTTCACTGGTCTTTCCACCACTGCTGCTTTATACTTCAAATTCTCTGATGACTCAGGGTCTCTCCTTTACTTGATTATCTTCTTTTATGTGTGCTTACTTTCTTTTTTTTTTTTTTCCTTAATAAGGAAAAGTATCAAATCTTAATCTTAACATTTTTTTCTCTCAGAATGCAATTCAGCACAGTCTGAGGCAGAACTATGAGGTTCATTTTTGCAGGAGAACTGCCTTTCTTCACCTTTTTTCTCTTCTTTTCTACTTCCACTCTTATTCCTTTATTTCCCAGTTATTTTACTAATTTCTCTGCCATTTATTCTAATATTTACACATAAAACTAACAATTTAAAATGTTATGGATATTCTATAAATGTTTTGTGTTCTGCCTGTTCACAATACAACCACGAATTTTAAAGAAGTATAGGATAGACACCATCATATGATAGTGGGACATGGCTTGGAGTCCATTCTTCTTCACATGAGTGCTACAGAAGCCAGGAGAACTCTGGATGGACAGCAGCAGCAAGCACAGTACACTAAATGATTAAACTCCAAATTATCAGCTGTTAAGACTTGTACCTTTTTATGCACTCAGACAAGTCTTGACTGATGAGGACACTGTTGTATAACCTGCTAAGATGACCATGCATCTTTTTTTAAAAGATCTGTCCCTTGGAGTGATTGTACATCTTGTGTTTTAAGGGCACAAATCTTATTTAATTCATTTGTCACAGTAAGGGGAAACTTCAATCAATCAAACCTTCACATAGCAACACTAAGGTTGTAATTGATGATTACATCTTGCTTTTTTATATTATTCAACCAAAAATAAGGTTTTCTAATTAAAAAAGCATGGTAAAATTCTTTTTTCATGTCTTTTACAAGGCCTGATAACACATATTAAAGAAAAAAAAAGAGATTTAGGTTTAATATTTTGCCAGTTAAAACATGATACTAGTCTAAACTTCTATATTTCATGTTTGCAAACTTAAAAAAATGAAAGGGCATGAAAGAAATAAAAATTGGGGAAAATTACTATGGAGATGGGCTTCTATGCTTTACTGGAAATGCTGCGTGAGTACAGAAGGCAGAATATACCTTTGTTGCACATTGTCAAGTAAGTTCTTTTGTCAGGGCCTAGAATTATTTTATGAAGGCTATTCCATGGCTCTCAGGAAAGTACATTCAAGTCTCAGTAACTTGTAAATAGAGGAGGACTCTAATTCTTACAGAGATTAGCTGCTGGTGACGTGTTCCTAGCTACTGAAGAGATTAAGGTGAGCTTCAGAGCTGTGTGTGGAACAAAAAAAGCGAAGGGGGTTTCTTTTGAGCTTAGGCACAGGCCAGCACAACTTTCAGAAGAGCACTGAAGACGAATACTCCTACAAAAAACCCACCGTGCTTGTATTTCTTTGAGAACCTTTACTGAGATGATGTTTTGATGGATAAAGAACCTGAGACAGAGGTAAAAACCTGGAACTGACTGAAAGAATAATGTGAGTACTCACTCCTCTGGCACTTCTTCAAAACTGAATGTGAGCTGTCATCGCTGAAAGCTGTCTCGTTTTCCCAAGCCACCAGTTGTTTGAGATTAAATACTATGCTCTGGTCTCAAGCAGTAGTAGTATGCTTTTCTTCAGAACTTTCAATACTGGAAGATGTTAAAATTCTTTTAAAATCTTGTAAAAAGACTTCAGAAGGAAAGAAGGTGGAGAGCAAGAAGGAGAGATGAATTCTAAGAGAACTGCAGATAGAATCATCCTGTATGTTCATGCTTTTGGCATCTAAAGTTGAACTTTAAAATGAAAAAAAAAATCAATTCTCCCAGTAGATATCTGTCATGGTGTAGTTTGTACCACATGTAGTCTAAGGCTTAATTTGTGTTAAGTTGCTCAAGTTATAGGCATAACTATCATGAGCATAATAATTATAATGATATCATTAAACTACATAAAGTTATATGTTTAAGTTATCGAAGAAGAACAAAATACTTCATGAAAAAAGTGGAGAAAGCATTCTCTGTCAATCAATAAAGATATCAATAACTACAGTTACACCTACTGTATTTTATGCTGATGAAGTTTCTCAGTTACTGATGTTACATTGTCAGATAAAAGACAGCAAGCCAAAGGAGACTATTGTAAAAGTGTTTATAGCAGTATTTCTAAGAATGAAGCAGAATTGTTTTTACGTTAGAAAATGTGAAGATATAAAAAAAAGTGGCTTCTACACAACAAAAAAGAAGTGTATCATAGTAACATCTATAATCTTGTTAAATAGGTAATATATTTACAACTAGTAAGTATTTCATTCTAATTTTTGTCTGTAGTTCAACTGATGCTTCCTGGTAGGCTTTTTTTTTTTTTTTTTTTTTTTTCCCCAATTGCCAGCCATGTTTAACTCTTCTTCGGAGGGAAAGGGGAGGCAGGGAAAGAAGGTTATTTGAAATTTATTTCTGTAAGGCCATTTATGCTTCAAACTGTGGAAATATAGAAATGTGTCTGATGTTCCTCCTTAAGTGGAAAATGAGAGCAGCATTTGCTATCAGCTTATTGTATAGCTCTAATATTGCATAATGTAAACTAAAAATGTAATTCACTTGCCAACATTTGAACTTAAAACTGTAAAAAAAAAAGTTTTCAACCACTTTCCTTAAAAAAAAGCCTTAGAATTATAGCAGCAATATAATTTTGTCAACCTTTGCTAACTGAAAATTGTATGATATGGTATAATCTTACTGGAGAGTAGATAAATGTTACTTATTTTTACATATCCAGTTAAATTTGTTAATTTTTTTTTTCATGGGTTTTTTTAAAGATAAAAAGGCATTAGTATTAGCATTAGCTTCCTCTGGAAGATTTTATAAGTTACATTTACTACGTTGGTCCTAACTCCCTCATGCTAAAGAAATTATTTCAAAGAAACCTTTGGTAATAGTTAAGCACTCTGGTTAAGTGGCCTCAATCCCACCAAAGACTGTTTGTAGAGGTACCAAATTGAAGTGCACATATTTATGTTGAATGAGTACCCCTAAAATTGGCAACTCTTATCACCTGAGCTCCTTTTTAACAAGTGTTTGGAAATAAAAATGGTACGTGCTTACAAAGCCAAAGTAGAACAAACATAGGAAGAAAAGAACTATAAAGATACTATTAACCCTAATAAACCATAACAGAATCATTTGGGTATGTTAATTGGGTTGTAACTACTTAATAAAAAATACCACCTGGTAACAACTGGTAGTTTGTTAATATCACATAACTTTTTCAGAGAAATGAGAGGGCAAATTATGTATTTTTTATGTTTATATAATTATCACAACATTATTTGTTATTTCATTGTTATGAAAACATATAATTTTTATTTTCTTATACCAAGACTAGCTGTGAATTTTAACAAATAGAAATCCTGGGACATGGTAAACTTCTGGATCTTCATGCTCTCATGTAGCAAAATTTCTTACCATAAAACCTTATGGCTAAAAGAATCTTTATATTTGAAATGAAAGAAGACCTGAATATAGAGATTAAAACCACTCATTTTAGTGTTACCACAATGAGTTCAGCAAACAAAGTCTGTTAGTCTGGTTTAAGTCTTCTCTGTGACTAAAGGGAGATTCTTTATTTGTATTAAGATGATAAGGATTTGGACCATGAAATTACAGAATACAGGTAATTTTTCACCTTCAATTATTTCAGATTTTTTGTGTTAAAAGGTTTGTTAGACTTAGAATGTGCAAATGAGGAAGAAAACTGAATAATGTATTCAGTTATAGAATCATAGAATAATTTAGGTTGAAAGGGACCTGCAGAGGTCATCAAGTCCAAACTCCAGCTCAGAGCAGTTGAACTAGATTAAGTTGCTCAGGGACCTTTCTGGTTGAGCCTTGAACACATCTGAGGATAAGTATTCCACAACTTCCCTAGATAACTTGTTCTAGTGTTTGATCACCCTCACAGTGAAATTTCTTCCTCCTTAATCGTAATTTCCCATGGACTTGTGTCCATTGTCTTTCATCCTATCACTAGACACTCTCAGGAAGAAGAGTCTGGCTCCATTTCTTTATACACTCCCATTAGGAAATTGAAGAAAGCGATAAAGTGTCCCTTTAACTTTCTCTTCTTAAGGCTCAACAAGCCCAAGTCTCTCAGACTCTCCTCATATGTCATCTTCTTTAGCCCATGACCCTCTTGGTAGTCCTCCACTGGTCTCGCTTATGTCGGTGTTATTATATCAATGTCCTTCTTAAAATGGGGAGCCCATACATGCACACAGTACTCCAGATGTGGTCTCCCACATGCCAAAGAGAGAGGAAGAATCATTTAGTTGGACCATTTAGCCGGATCATTTAGTGGGACCTGTTGGCTACACTAGTCCTAATGCAAAGAAATATGCCTGTGACTCTCTTTGCTGCAAGGGCACACTGCCAACTCATGTCAAATTCTTGTCCACCAGAATCCCAAGGTCCTTTTCTGTAAAGTTGATTTCTAGCAAGCTGGACCATTGCCAGTGCTGCTGCATAAGGATATTTCATTCCATACACAAAATTTTTATGTACCTTTTTGGAAGTTCATGAGTTTCCTTTTAGGCCATTTCTCCACCCTTTTGAAGACCCTCTGGGTGGGTCTTCCGGTTTCTTGATGATTCCTCCCAATTCAGTATTGTCCATCAATTTTCTGACAGTGCACTCTATCCCATCAGCCAGGTCACTAAAAAAAATTTTAAAAAATAAATAAATAAAATTAAACCATATCTGCTCCAGTATGAATCCCTGATGGATACTACAGGCAACGGGCAATTAGTTGGATTTTGAACCATCGATCAAAACCCTTTGATCCTAGCAGTCTAGCTGATTCCCACTCACCTCAACTTCTCCACTTTAGCCATCACGTTGTTCTGGGGGAACATGTCAAAGGTCTTGCTAAAGTCAAAATGTAGAACAGCCACTGCTGCTCCTCCAGGTACCGAGCCAGTTTTCCTGTTTTAGAAGATAATGATATTAGTCATAAATAATTTGTACTTCATAAATATAGTCTGTCTATTTGCAATCAATTTCTTGCCCTTCACATGCTTGGAAATGGCTTTCAACCTGATTTGCTCCTCAGTCTTCCAAGGGACTGAGGTTAGACTGATAAGCCTGTAGTTCCCAAAACCCTCCTTCTTCCTTTTTTTGAAAATAAATGTGATATTTGCTATCTTTCTGTCATCAAGTATCTCCCTTAATCACCATGATCTTTTGAAGATGATAGAGGTCTCATAATGACTTCAACCACCTTCTGTAGCACCCCTTGATGTATCCTGCCTGGACTTATGTACACCCAGTTATAAGTGTTCCCTAACCCTATCTTCCTCCACTGTGGGCAATGTTTCACTCCCACTAAACTCTGCTAGTAGTGTCAGAGGAGGCCTGAGAGCAAATTTTATGGATTAAAAAAAAGGCAAAGAAGTAATTAAGTATGTTGACCACTCCATGTTCTTTGTCACTAGTTTTCCTGCCCCATTGAACAGTAAGCCTCAGTTTTGATGTGGATTTCCTTTTTCTGCCAATATCCTTACAGAAGTCCTTCCAATTGTCTTTTATGTCCGTCAGTAGTTTCAGGTCCAGTTAATTTTTTGAATTTTGAGAGTCTTTCCTATCATCTTGTTCCCTAGGATACTTCCTCATTGTTATCTACATCTTCTCTTCAGGTTGTTTTAAAGCCCTCCTCACTAGATTAGCAAGCCTGCTAGCAAAGATGTTCTTTTCCCACTTTTTCAGATGGAATATGTCCCCATGCAGAGGTTCTCCTTCCTTAGAAGAGCCAAAGCCCTGTGACATCACCTGCACAGCCAGATGTTGACCTGCAAGATGCATCCACTCCTACCTAGCTGGTCTTTCTCCCTCACTGGCAGGACTAAAGAGAACATTGCCTTGGCCCCTACACCCTTATCCTAGCTTCCAGAGCTCAGCAGCCACTCTTGATGTGTTTAAGATCATCTTTTGCAATATCATTGATGTCCACTGGATGAACAACACGTGTAAGACAGAGAATTATATAAGCCTTAATAGTCTCTCCAAAACATCCTGGATCTGAGACCCCAGCAAGCAACTAGTCTGATCAGTAGATGAGTGGCAGCATTATCCACAGGACAGAGTCTTCAATGTCTGTGACACAACTTTTCCTCTTAGGGGAACAATTGCTTCAGGCTCGGCTGGCTGTGATGCCTTTGCTGAGTGCCTTGTTCCTCTTTACCTCTTCCCAGAGCACTCTATCTGTTCTGTAATTGCAGATTAGCAAAGCAAATTTCCAGCTTTCCCCATCTTGGGATGGAGACATCCCCCTCTCCTCTAAGTGCAGTCACTTTTTGTCCTTTCTTCCTTGCACCATGGAGCTCGAGTTCTTGCCTCTGCTAGGTCTTTGTGAAAAACCTTATGAATCTCTTGTTCAGCCCCCTTGGTGGTATGCAGTCAGCTTAACACTGCTCACGGCTCCCTCACTTGCTAGCTCAGTGCCCACACCACAGTTCGCATCCCACCAGTGACTGACCAGCCCCAGAGGGAGGCACCTTCCCTCCCTGCAGCCCAAGGCCTAGATAGTGATGTCCCTCTGGACTGAAGCAGCTGATATGCCAGTAGATGCTTTAGCTTCTGTTGGAGACCATGCCCTGTGGCACATCAACACCATCGTTGCACAGCCTCAAATAGTTCTGTGCTGCCTTGAGCAGACCTTCTGGGGCCTCTTTGTGCTCCACTGAGATTGCTGTTTTGACAGTTGCTGCATCTCTGGTACCTGCCTCTTTTTGCTGTATTTATTATCTTTAATATCACTAGTCACTGAATCCAAGAACTTGGTACTAGAACTCTTTTCAGTAACGTAAGTCTTTTTCATTAGCGTAGGGGTAGATGGGGAGTGTAGGATAGCAGGGGTAAACACATAAGGATGTTCCAGGAGTCATGAGCTGGGATAAAGACAGTAAGATGGCAGGAAGGAACTTCAAAGCATTTCTTAGACAATCTGAAATCAAAGTCTGTCAAGACATGAAAATATTTTATTCTTTTGAACTTTAAGATTATTTTGCAGTAACTGGAGATTAATTTTGCTTTCCACTTCACTTTCTTCTTCTTGTTGTTTCCCTTGCTCTGTTTCAATCTATTTGACTATTTTTTTTTTCCACAATAGAGGTCAGTACAACTATGGTAGTTCTTTTTACACATCAAAGGCAATTTGTATTATTCACAAACTTACAAACTAGGCTTAATTTGCAAATCTAAGCAAACTTTTTTTTTTTTTCAGAAATATGCTGAGTCTCAAATTGGAATTATATATTCAGGTAGTTAGAATCATACTTGAAATTCAGTTTTGCAAATACGAAATGGAAGTAAAAAGAGACAGAGCTTTTCCAGGCATAAATTTCACCTGCAAAAAAGGATGCTGTGGCTTGTAACAAGCATACACCAGTACTCTAAGGAGTCAGAAGATTTTTTGAAGCTGTTGTTTGGTTTGGGTTTTTTTTTCCTTTTTTCTTTTTTTCTGTTTTATAAGGAAGTTAATGATGTTAGCAACCAAACTTAAATTCAAATGTATTTATCATCGTGAAAGATACATCTTTTTTGTTTTCCTTGCTTTATTGCTCTCAGTTTGTCATATCTAGAATTTCTAGCATTAACTCTTCACCTTGCCTTAAAATGCTGATCTGCCTTAATCATAGTGCTGCTTTATACTGTACAAAAAAACCCAAAGCTTGCATTCCATATATTTTGAATCATAACAGTTGCTTGTGCTCTAGCAATAAGTGATAACCTTCAGCAATATATATATATATACATGTGTAACATTTTTATGCATATTTTTACTTCTGTGAGCAGGGAAGATTTATTAAAATATGGGAATAGGAAAAAAGCTGGATTTACCTCAAATTTAACAAATAGCATAGATTTGGTTCCAATTATAAGGCTAGGTTCAGCATGTGTAAGTTCATGAATAGTCTGAGACCAGAAATTTTTTAAGAGACTCTCAACCAGAGATTTAACTTGTGTTTGAAAGAAAGGGTATGTATTAGATTGAAACCTGCTGCATTTGGCAGAGGCAGAGGGAAACAAAATCCAGGTTATGTGAATAATTAGGAAAAGAAAAGGCAGCTTTATAACAGTGTTTCTTTTTCCTCAGTCCCACATAAAGTCTTTCAAATCGATTTCTTACATTCTTATCCTGAAGCAGGAAGACCATGCTCAAAAATCTCATCAGCCTGACAATGTGAAAGGGTTTCTGAACAAACAAACATAGTAAAAACACAAAAGGAAGGAAGAATCATAGGGTGGCAGCAGCCTGACAGAATGACAAGTAGCACATTGTCTAAGGAATTAAAGCAAATTGGAAGTGATACACGGACAAAAATCTTTGTTTAATGGTAACGAAGGGCTGACCTACCTGCAAACTTGCTTTATTTCTGCATTGCTCTACCCACATTTCCTCCTACACTCTTGACAAAGTGTCCTTGTGATGGAACTTTATAAATTGAACCAGACGGAGCTCCCATTTCCCTGTATGATAGTTTCCTTGTGTAGAAATGTAGAAGTAGAGACCCTAGACGCTATCAGACTTGATTCTTAGAAAAATATTAGCTTTTCAGCTTGAATCATACATGTCAAAACTCGCAAATAATTAGAGCACAAGATAAATGGAAACATGTAGGTAGGACTTATCAAATATAGAGGCCTTTTTATTTTTACTCTCAATAATTAGGCAATCTATGACACAAGTCATCTCATCCTAAGTTACATTCCTCAAACAAAGCAAATTAATCCTACTGTCCAAGTATTAACTTCGCGGTATTGATTTTAAAAAGAATCTAGACAATTTAGCTGTAAACCCGTATACTGTACAAGTGTTGAGTTATATGGTGTGGATCCATGTTCCAATGCAGTATTTTAAAGTGTTTTCAAAACAGAAATCAAACTTCCAAGTAATATGTCATCAGCACCTTGTCTTGCAACTTCAGCTTTCCACAGAATGAATATTATTAAAAAAAAAATTAAAATTAGAGAAGTTAATATTGTGTTGATTACTCTAGCTGAATGCTTGCAAGAGATTCAGAGTTTAGATGTTATATGCAGTCGATAATATGTACTGCAAACAATTTTTTCTGACTAATTCCCTTCTACCATTTTTATAAGTTTTAGGAAATAATTTTTAGATAAAATGCTATTTTCCTGCCAATTCAGAAGGTTAGCCAGTAACATAATTATCTGATTAATTATTATTTTCTTTGTGAAAGAAGTCACCTTTGAGGATGAATTTTCTCAAAGATGAAAAGCTGTATATTTGACATACACTTTTGTTGCCTGCTGGTGGAATGCCAAGAAATCTATTTTGGTCTTGTCTCACCAGCCCACTTTAATCACTATAAAAATCACTCAAAGGATCAGCCAATGCCTAGCTGACACAGGGCAAGTGCCTTGAAACAGATACAGAAAGTTCCAGCTAAAACACTACAAATAATTTGGTTTTATCTTTCTTGTGTTGCTGGTAAATGACAAAGTAATATTTACGATTATCAGGCTTTCAAATAAATCAGAAAAAGCTTTTTTTTTTTTTTTTTAATGTCAAACCACTAAATATAAAATGCTTGATTGCTCTTATAGGAAACAATGCCTCTTGAAGTACTTACCATAAAGTGTTTCCTCACAGTCATAGAAGGTAGATCTTAATTAACCTTTCCCGTAACCTTGCCTTGTAGTTAATTAGACCTGTGAAAACCACACTAGCTTAATTCTGAATTTTAAACTTACAATGATCAAAATGGTGAAGATAAACACCATTTGGAGCTGATCTTGTAATTCAACATTGTATAGCTTTTATTAAGGATACAAACTTTTAAAGAAACAATGCCTTCATACTATAGTTTTTTCTAAGTGTATTCAGGCAGTCATTATTTCTAGAGCAATTTGATAGCAGTTACCTCTTCCCTACAGCGACAGCTACCCTGAAAAAAATTAGGTCTCATACATATATGTACATTCATATACACACACAGAGACATACATATATATATGAACATATATACATTTGGCATACAGATATAGGAATAGTCTTTAGACAGTTTCCTAGATAGAAATACAAATTCTAATGATCACCTATACCATTACAATTAGAGGTAAAATACAACATTTAAATCTTTATACTGAACATGCAAAGCATGCCAAAACCCTGTGTTTGAGATTATGTGAACAGGAGCAAGTATTTACCCAAGAGCCAGTAAGGTCTCAGGACCAAGCCAGCAGATCCACCTGCAGTTCAGAAACTAAAGTCTGCTGGTATACAACGAACTGCTAAGCATTTGTACTTTCTTTCCCATCATGGTCTAACTGCAACACCCCCAGGGAATTTGGGACTCACTCAATTAGCCTTCCCGAGTCCACAAATGCTCGTGTTCATCTACTTGCTCTCCCTCTCCTCCATTCATCAAAAATTGCAAAAATCTAATTCGTTGCAAGAAAATGTAGCATTTTTAGGTGGAGATTTGTGGATGTGAGGGCAGTGTTCACCCCTGAACAGCTCTTTTTCATCTTCATCAGGAAAATGTCAGCAAGCCATAAGAAAGGATATTTCTTATATCCTTTATAAGGATATATATCCTTATAAACAAGAGAGCTGTAACCGGGGTACATTCTAATTTATTTAATTTAAATTGAACGTTTAAAATGTACATGACAATTTACTTGTAATTCAGCAAAGAAGATGCAGGCTAATTTCTTTTTTTTTATCTTCTCATGGCTATCTTCCTATTCCAAAGTTTAAAGCAGAGTATCTTACAAGAGATATTCATTGTTTCATGACAGAAATCCTCAGCAGTTTCTATATGCTCAGATAAGGCTGATCTGGCTTGGTCCCCTAAATGGAAATATTTGGACTTCAGTGAGAATTTAAGTAAAAAATGAATAAGAATGTCAGTATAAATTTTGTATTTCACTCAACAAGGAGACTGTATAAAATGACCAGAGTTGCATTTAAAGAAGAGGAATTATAGTCACAGAGAGTTAAACTTGGATACAGTTAGGATATGACTGTGTTACATTTTTTTTCCATGGAAAATGACTCACTTTATCTCCAGGTCAAAGTGTTTTCAGTGAAAGTATTAACATGACCAAACAAAACTGGTAGAATAGATAAATCAATATTTTTTATTTTAATTTAATTTTATATTTTCTTTCTTAAACTTAACTTTGTGTATTGGCTTTGTGTGGCAAGGTTTTGAGGGGGGGGGGGGTTACAGGGGTGGCTTATGTAATAAGCTGCTTGAAGCTTCCCCTG
>JAOBAS010000008.1:9107636-9122654 GCA_025311575.1 Elanoides forficatus | reverse complement strand
CCTTTTCCGTTCACAGCTGTGCGTGCCGCACCGCGGTCGGTTGGCTCGTTCTGGGTCCGGCGGGTAAAGAGGGTATGCCCAGAGAGGGCTGCCTGTTGGAACGGGGGGGGTGGGGGGGGCAGGGTGTTTCTGTTTTGGTCAAATTACAATCTTCTAATCAAGCCACCCCGATGTTAATTTGAATCTTTCCAAATATTTCATCTGGGTTTATGTCATCTTCTTAATACATTTACAGATAGGAATTATTACATATTGAAAAAAGTATGCCATTGTGATCAATGAAATCTTGGTAGGGGAACAAAAACCTGTTTAATAGTGTTTAAAAAAAAACCAGAAAATCAGGAACTATATCTTGAAAACGTAATAAAAGGAAATATTTTCTCATCCTAACACGTAAAAGGGATATAATATTGCACTAAGATCCATCATAGGAATTCCATGTTTTCCACCTGTCAACACTGAATATCATTACATGCAAGGAAATACCAAGCAGAAAGTATTGACATCTTTTCTGTTTGATAATTCTTATATCTTTACTGCATGATAGCATGGGAAATTTTGATGCAGCATGAAAGATGAAGTAGTAGTTGTCAAAAGTTTAAATTGTAGAAGTCAGCAATACCTCAAATGTCTTTGATGATTGACTCATTAGATATAGTCTTCCCCTGAGGTCTAAACATGTGTTAGGCTTTGCTGTGTGCTGTCTGGAAAGAATGTTTTATTGACTGGTTAGGAAAGCCACCGATGAGATCACAAGAGCTGTATGAAGCATTGTATGAACAATAGTAAGTACAATCTCCAATTCTGCTGAACTGCTGAACAGTAGTGACAAAAAAACCAAAAAAACAAAAAAAACCAAAAAAAAAGCCAAAAAATACAGACAGAAAAGAAAATAAATCAGGCAAGCAGAAATAGCATTGCTCCAACAATCAACCATCACAACAAAGCAAGACAAGTCTCTTGGAAACAAATCAAAGCTGACATGGAAAAACGAAAAACACAAACACATAGAATAAAACATTCATAAGTTTGTTTGAACACACTAGGGAGGCCTATGAGGTTTATAATTCACTTCAGTAAGGGTAGAATTAAAACTGGGGACAAGCTTTTAGATGTACTAAGACCTTTCATTTGCTAACTGCCAGAATTTAAGCCCCATACTAATATTCAATTTAACTGCCCTCTTTTCCTGCCTGAGTTGCCTTTAGCAACTTAGAGGCAACATGTCTCCTGCTTTAGATATCTGACATCAGTAGACGATTATCAGAGCAGTTACCAGAAATGTTGTCTAGGTTTCTCTTGCAGTCTTTTCCTAAAAAAGAAAGGCAACTGTCAAGCATCTGAAGAGTAATTGAGACCTAGTAATAGACACTATAGCTTAGTGATTAGGATTTATATTAAGCATGTTCGTCTCCTGCAACTCCTACAGTGGAGTTACTTGTACTGGGGGCAGGTGCCCAGGCGCTGGCAGCGGGGGGCTGCAGGGATGGCCTGTGAGGAGAGGCCGGGGTTGTCCTGTGCTGGATGCAGCTGTTTCCAGCTGTTTTCAACGGACCCACCACAGGGCACAGGTGAGCCCAGCAGCCAAGATGGAGTCAGCTCAGAGGAAACGTATTTAAGAAAGGGCAGAAGACACTGGAGAAAGGAGGAGGGGGAAAAAGTGAGAAACAGCAGGAACACCAAGGTCAAAGAAGGAAGAGGAGGAGGTCCTCCATGTTGCCGGAGCAGATATCCCTTGCAGCCCATGGAGGACCACACGCTGGAGCAGTAGAAAGGTGTGAGAGGAAAGGAGGGGCAAAGAGAAACCGGTATGTATTGACCATAGCCCACCCCGCTGCCCCCTCTTTTGTGGCACTCATTGCCTCACTGAAGAGACTCAGTGTGACCTGCGGTGATAGCAGGAGCAGGAGGAGAGGAGCTGGGAGTGAAGGAGTGAAGCCGAGTCTGGGATGGGGGGAGGAAAGGTGTTGGTTTAGTGCTTGTCTTTTTGTTTCCTGCTACCTGGATCAGTGATTAAATATTTCACAGGCAATAAATTAAATTAGTTTTGCCCAAGTTGAGTTTTTTTGCCCAAGATGACAATTAGTAAGCAATCTCCTTGTCTTTATCTCAACCCATGTGCTTTGCGATTCCTGTTCTGCCTATTTTCTACCCCCAACCTGCTAAGGGGTGGGAGCGAGCAGGCAGCTGAGTGGGAACTCAGCTTTTCATCAAGGCTAACCCACCACAACCCAGTAAACACAAAACACCATTATTGACTTTTCCCTGTGTTTTGTGGTAGATTTGTGCATTTAGTCTTCTAGTGAGTACTACATTTTTTTTTCAAAGGTAGCAATAACTGAAAGACTTCACCAGGGTGACAATAACACAGGTGACATGGTGTTTAAACATGGTGGTTCCAATTCCAAAGTACCAAAATGTCCTTCATACAGCTAAAGAAGTCCATGATATGGTGGATTAACAATTGCCTGACTCCTCAGGCTCAAAGAGTTATAATAAATGGGGATCCATCGGGCTGGCATCCAGTCAGTCACCAGTGGGGTCCCCCAGGGCTCAACTTACAGGGCCAGTGCTCTTTAATATTTTTATAAATGAGCTGGACACAGGAATCGAATGTACATTAAGTAAGTTTGCTGATGATACTATATTAGGAGGAGCTGTGGATTCCCTTGAGGGTAGAGAGGCCTTACAGAGAGATCTGGAGAGACTAGAGAGCTGGGCAATCACCAACCGTCATTCTGCACCTGGGATGGGGTAATCCTGGTTGTACATACAAATTGGGGGATGAGAGGCTGTAAAGCAGCCCTGGGGAAAGAGATCTGATGGCAGGTTGACTATGAGTCAACCGTGTGCCCTGGCAGCCAAAAGGGCCAACCGTGTCCTGGGGTGCACTCAGCACAGCCTAGCTAGCCGGTCGAGGGAGGTGATTGTCCCACTCCACACTGCACTGGTGCGATCCCACCTCGAGCACTGTGTGCAGTTTTGGGCGCCTCAATGTAACAAGGACATTGAACTATTAGAGTGTGTCCAGAGGAGGGCAACCAAGATGGTGAAGGGTCTTGAGGGCAAGACATAGGAGGAGAGGCTGAGGTCACTTGGCTTGTTCAGCATGGAGAAGAGAAGGCTGAGGGGTGACCTCATTGCAGTCTACAACCTCTTCAAGTGGAGAGGGAGGTGCTGATCTCCTCTCTCTGATGAGCAGCTATAGGACATGAGGAAATGTAATGAAGCTGCGCCAGGAGAAGTTCAGACTGAATATTAGTAACCCGTTCTTCACTAAGAGGGTTGTCAGTTGCTGGAACAGACTCCCCAGGGAAGTGGTCACAGCACCAAGCCTGTCAGAGTTCAAGGAGCATCTGGATGATGCTCTTAGTCATATGGTTTAGTTTTAGGTAGTCCTGTGAGGAGCAGGGAGTTGGACTCGATGATATTTATGCATCCCTCCCAACTTGACATATTCTACAATTCTATAATTCTGTGACTGTTTTAATCTGTAATGCCTAAAATTCCAGGTCCTGCAGCCACTACACAGGTATTGTTCAGCTGCAATTCCTACTCATTTAGAAAGGAATTTGGCCTGTGACTTGGTGAGGACCTGGAGAAGTTCACTAAGAGTGTCTGACATGTATGCTTTTCTGCAAGGCAGAAAATCATAAATATGTGCTTCAATATATTTATTTTAATATTATCCTCTGCCTTACTAACAGATGTTTTCTCTCAGTTTATTCAGTTCATTAACAGACTGTGGCAAGGAGATGTCAGATTTAACTTTGTTACTTCTCCTTACTTTCATATTACCTTCTTCAATTTAACACAGCATTTTTAAGATATTTAGTTGAAAATAAATGTTCGCAAAACAAAAGAGGTGATATCAGACATGGACAAACAATTTGTTTCTTTATGGAGCTAATGCTGGTGTGCAATGACAGCAAATACATTATTCTTCCCCCTATCCAAAAAAGATAGTAAACATTTAATTTTTATTGCCATATATAAGCCTGTCACTTGGTCAATATTTTTTTTTTAAATATTTAAGAATTTATCAAAACAGACTTGTTAGACATTGGAATTTAGTAACTAATAAGAATGTCATGTATTGATTAATATACTATACACAAAAATAAATTAGTTATTTTGTTGAGCAACATGGTTCTTTACAGCAGTGTGCTGTCAGAGCAAAAAACTCACAGTCACTTGTTTAAGGAGCACATTGCTGTAAATTATATTAATTTCAGCTCTTTTATTTCACACTTGGAGCAGAAGTATGAAGAGCTAGTGACTACAGTAAACAGTTGTGGCATGCATTAATAGATGAGTTTCTCAATAAGTATGAAATGTAAATTTGAGCAGAATTGCTAAAACATGCTAGAGGTTTCTAAACTAGATACTGTCTCCAGGGAGGGGAAATATTCTAAGTGTCCTTGCATATATCATATTCTAATGAATATTCAGTATACCTCAGTGGCCTAAAGAGTGAACAAATTGT
Organism: Elanoides forficatus; assembly: GCA_025311575.1. NCBI lineage: Eukaryota > Metazoa > Chordata > Aves > Accipitriformes > Accipitridae > Elanoides > Elanoides forficatus. The sequence goes on along the minus strand of JAOBAS010000008.1, from coordinate 9,118,168 downwards.
CTCAGTTGAGTTGTAAAGAGAAAATGGAATAATGTAGGCAGATTTGCTTTCTAATACTTGATTTTATGTTCTTTTCATTTAGCCACCACAGCTAAGTTTTAAAAAGGATATCTTATATTAAACGTATCTTATATATAAATACATGCATCTGTATATACTATGGTTTTTAAAAAGCTACCTAATTATGCAGGCAAAATGTAACATATAGGATTCCCAAGAGAAAATAAGAAAAACAAAACAAAACCAAACCCAAACCCCCAAAATTAAACTGTGAAAGGCATAAAGATTTTATGTGCATACAGATTCCAATATATGGCATCTTCAGGCAAGGTTACAGAGGGGGAGCCAGATAAGCACTAGTGTAGAGCTTTGCCTAAGATTTTATAAAGGTAGATCTAAGGTGGTTTTACAGCTCTTGGATTCAAGTTTGCTTTCATCTGTCCAGTTCAAAATACTGATAGAGAATCTTGATATCTTCTGAATTTTCATGTCAGCATATCTGACACGATATATCTAGGGCCCTGTAAAGAACTGCATAACAAGAAAACTGTTCACCTCTCCATTTAAAGACACTACATCTCCTAAAACAAAGTCTCTTTTGAAAAGTAATCAATGGACAAGTGAAATAGTATGGACTTCTTCTAGCTCCTGTTTTTCCTGCTTCTATGTATAAGTTGAATTTTCCAAAAGAAGCTGTCTCTGTCCACAAGATCTACCATAATTTATATGTACAGATGGGACAAGAAGATGTGAACGTTCCTTAAAAATCTGTTGCTTACTTAGGCATGTTAGGACAAATCACAGCCTTTTAGCTGACGTTTCTTATGTGTAGTATATTTTTGATTTGTTTATGATGTTTTCAACCTGAAAGGGACAGAAATGATACAATATGACTCTGGCGAATAACCAAAAAGCAAACCCAAATATACATTTGGAAAAATCAACTTTAACAGTCTTCAGCAATTAAAAATGGGCTTACACTGAATGGATAACTTCATTCTCAGAGACTAATTTGGCCTGCTGTAATGTAGCTGGCCTTTGGTAATACTGCCACTAGGCTCTATTTCGAAAACCATATGCAAAGGAAATGTATGAAACTGAAGTGAGTCAATACTGCAGTCCTAATCTAGGCAGGATCTCAAACTGCCATATTATTTCTTCTTCTCCTCCACATTATCTTTTATTTAGGCATCTATTTTATTCTGTGAACTTTGCTTCACCTTTTTCCTTGATCAAATGTAGTGAGGGTCCAGCTGCTCAGGGGAGCAATTTGGACAGGGCGCGGTGCCACCCAGTTCCCTCGCCCCCTCTCCTAGCAGCCCAGTTCCCTGAAGATCCCACCCCCACTCCCACCACCTCCAGCTCCCTCCTGTCCAGCCCCACTGAGACTCCTTCCCTTCTGTGTCCTGCGGGCCATGGCTGTCATTGTCTTCCTCACCGTAGCTGTGCTGGGCATTGTCCAGAACCCACTACAGTTGGGTGACGAGCTGGATGCAGCCAAGCACAGGCTTATGCAGCAGCGTGCAGAGCAGCTGAGCTGGAAGGTGACAGCTGCTGCAGCTTATAAAGCAGACCCAGGAGCAGAATGGGGTGGCTGGGGAAGTCCTGCTCCTTGCTGCCTTCCAGCAGTGGTGGTTCTGGGCCTCTGCTCTTGAGGCAGGAGCCCTGGTCCTGCTCCTGTGGCTCTGCTGGAGGACCAGAAAAAGGAGCTGTAAGCCAGAAAGCAGCTGCAAGCAGGACAGTCCCTGAAGTTAAGAGGAGGAAGAGATAGAAGAAGATGACGACTCTGGTGACACATATGATCTGGGCAAATTTTTGGCTGATGGCATCCAGTGACCAGTGCCATACATGGCTGGCATGTGCAAGTTGGTGGAGGATTTGGTAGACAAGTTTCTTAGTGCCTACCAAAGATCTTCTGGGAGTAACTTCAAGCCACGGCAGCAGCCAGCCATTGGAATGGGCTGTGTCTATGAGGGTTGCAGTGTCTGGGACGACAGTCTTGGAGGTCCTTTACAGCCTGCTCGTGCCCCTGCAGCCTCCCCCTGGGCACGCCTTCTGCTTGGAGCTGGGCACCACAGAGGAGATGCTGACCAACAACTCCTGCCTCCATGTGCAGCTACAGTACCTGTGCATGAGGGAGCAGCTGGTGGAGGACATAGTATGCTTCCTCCACCACCACGAGGATGAGCTGAAAAGTCAGGACCCCAGCCTCCTCAACACCTTTTGCACCAACTATTATTTAGACATGAAGAAAACTGCCTGCTGGTTCCAGACATTGATGAAAGACACCTGGAAGGTTATGCCTCAGTCACGCCACTGCCAGCTGCCAGTACTGCCTACTACACGCTCCTACAAGCTCAGGCTAATGAACACCTCCCAGCAAACCCTGTCCATTGAGATGATTTCTGGGGTGCAGCTAGATGACTCAAACTCCTTCCTGAGCCTTGAGTAGGCAGAGGCCAGTTTTACCACTTGCGTGGCATGGCAGGAGAGCTGTGATGCAGCTGAGATGCAGTTCACCAGGCATGGCCAGCGCAACATTTTCCACCCCAGAAGGGAGAACTTTCTATGACAAAGATGAATATGTGAATACTTTAAAAGCAGATCTTGTGCATAGTGGCTGAAATAAAAAAAAAAGAAAAGAAAATTATCCTAATTTTAGAAAAAGGAACATCTTCAGTTATTCAGTTTCTAAAAAGAAACTTACTCTGTACTTCCACTGTAATACATTAACTAAATCTAAAAATTAATTAAATATTTTTTAATTCATTTTCCTGTTAATGTATACTTTGAGTAAGTCTGTATGCCAGATTCCTGTAAATATTGCGTTTCCTTTAAATATTCTAAGTCGCTGGGGAATTTCTTTAGAATAAATTGACTCTGCATATGAATGTTGACACAATCTTAACTTTAGACATTCATATCTTACGTGAGGCAAAGGTATCACTGAAGAAAAAACTTTTAATTATCCATTAAGTTTGCATAATACTAGATAGTAGAAGCTTTCTTAGTTAAGCTGCCTTCCTTAACACACTCACTTTAGTAATTTACACAACAACCAACTGAAAAATTATCATATTTAAAGGTCACCTTCCTTTAAAAAAACAATTTCACTCTTAAATTTACCAAACTTCAAAGATACCACTTATTTTAAATAGTTTTCTGAGTGCTGTATGATTTGTTGTTGTTGTTGTTTTAGAGGAACACAAGTGTCTAATATATGGTAAACTGCATAAAACTCTTAAAATATCCTGGATTTTCAATGACGTATAGTCTAGAACCACAGAAAAAAAATATTACGTTTTATGTTAGTCACACTTGTGACTAGGCAGCCACAGGATTCACTTAAGTCTCCACAGGGACAGGCACAGCATCTTGCTTATGAATTACGCATTTTTACCTATTCACACTTATTTGAAACATTAAAATGTATTCTGATGATGTCATATATGTCAAATCCATATGCAAAACATATTTATACTTTTAATTATAATTCAGAAAAAAATAATTTTTTTGGTACTTATTAAAGAAATAAAACTTTTTTTTTTTTTTTTTTAATTCTCCCAAGCTGATGGTTTAATTCCCACTGGATGTGTTCTGATTCTTCAGATAACTAGTGAAACACTCTCACTCTCCTTATCTTTCTACTATGATGTTATTTCACTGAAATTCTTTGTAAGGCTGAATTGAATTTAGATGACACTTCACTTAGGTCCTGATCCAAAACCCATCAAAGTCAATGACTTTCTTTGGGAATCAAGTTCCAAAGATAGTTTTTAAATACTTTGAGGTAATGATAACCTGAATATATATCTCAAAGAATTTCTATGTTCTGGGACTGTTTCTGAATTCAAGCTTAACATAATATGAAGGCTGAGAAATCTCCAGGCTTCAGCAAGGTTCACAGGCTATGCTTACTTAGAAGTTGGGAACCACAGGCTATAAGAAGCTTGGGAGTAAAATAGCTAGGGGCTCTTACAGTGATTCATGTTCTCATGTTTCAAGTTGTTTTATGACTATTCTTTACAATGACTTATGCATTTCATGATAATGAGGGAGAGACACTGCACAGCATGAGGCAAGACCCTGGGAGACTGTTAAAACACCTGAAGAGTTAGGAAGGAGTGCCTAAACTTTGTGGATCTCATATGTAGTATCTTACTTAGACCAATTGTATAAGGACTGAGTCCCGTTTAATTCTGAGGTGTGACTGTTTATCTCCAAGGAAGGTAAGAAGCAGTTTACTGATCCTGGACTTCAGGCAAGCAGACTTCAGCTTATTCAGAGAACTAGTAACCCAGAGGAGGAAGCTCTGAAGTTGTTAGTGGTCTGTCCTCAGAACTGCTCTTTTCAACATCTTTATCAGTGAGCCAGAAGAGAGAACAGAGGGTTTGTGCATAAAGTTTGCAGAGGACACTTAACAAGGGGACCAGTTAATATGCTGGAGTGGCCCCTGGTGCCTACAAGGAGGTTACCAAGAAGACAGAGGGAGTCTTTCCACGGTGGTGCATGGTGGCAGGACCAATGACAATGAGCATAAAGTGAAACAAGAGAGGTTCAAACTAGTCATAAGGAGAAACCCTTACCCACAAGGACAGTCAGGCAGGGAAGTAGGTTGCCCTGAGAGGTTATGCAGACTCCATCCTTGAAGATTTTCAAGAGCTGAGTGTATCAAGCCCTGGCCAACCTTATCTGCTTGGAGCAGGAGGTTGGAGAAAAACCTCCCCAGGTCTTTTCCAGCATCAACCATCTTGTGATTTTTCTGATTATTTCCTGGCTCTTTTAAATTACCAGAATCAAATTTTGTTTTTTATAAGATTAACTTCCTGTAATTATTCAGGGGCAATTTTCTTTGGGAATACTTAGGAGCTTAGACCTCAGTTCAGATAGTCTATGTCAGGAACTGAGACTGTAGTATGATTCAATGCTCATTTCAATCAGGGAGTATCTAAGAAAAACAAAAGGCACTGGTAGGTGTTTTAAAATTATGACATACGATGGGTTTGCCTTCGACTTTCATTAGAGCTGTCATGCTTTATGATTGAAAAAAGAGGAAGTGTAGCTTCTTATACATAAAGAAATTGCATCTCTGAATCACTTACCTTAGAAGTTCAAGGGAAGACCTGAGGCTCAGCTTACAGGTTTGATCCTTCATTTCTCACATCCTAGAGGAGTGCTTCAACTAGAAGGGTAGAGACAAAATATTGATTCCATTATTTTCCATTCCTTTTGTTTCCTAGCTTCTGGGGAAGGTATGCATTTTCTCTGTAGGGATCACTGACATCTACAAATTAATGAAGAACACTGGAATGAGAAACTAAGATTCAGGATTCCCTTTACAATCATTTTTTTCATCAGGCTGTAGTCAGGTACCCTGCAGACTGTCTTCTTTGTCTGTGTCCTAATAGTTAAGTGTTACATGGATTATCGAACTGGAGAGACAATATGAACTTGGATGCCAAAACATTTCAGTCACAGACCTATACAAAATTTTGTGAATTACACAACTTCTTTGTACCATGGGAGAGACAATGTAGTCCAGCAGAGAAGCTGAACATCTCATGCTAGTGGTTTCTCACACAACCTCCCTGTCCTGCAGGAGAGATGGAATGGGGTCAGTGTAGCGGTCCCAGCTGTGGGGTGCATGGTCCTGGGGCTAGGCAAGGGCTCCCCCAGGCATCTCTCTTCTATCACCAAAGTTTCTCCTGTGTGACCCCAGTTACCATCAGTGCTAGAATGGGGCGAAGAATACTTGATTCTTGACTAGCCTCTTCAGCATCACTTGGGACCTAACAACTGGCCATCACCATTGCTGGTACTCACAACCTGCCTGTCTGGGAGGTTCTTGGGGTTTCATGATTTTTGCAGCGGCTGACACATTTGCAGCTATTACAGTGATTGGCAGGTTATTTATGTGAACTTACTCCTCTATCCTTATAACCGAGCTGCTTCCTTGACAGGTTTACACTGGTTTCCATATGTGTTTTTTTCCATATTCATTCTAAGTGTCTCCACACAGCATTGGCCACCATCAGTGTAGACGTACACTATGGGCTACTTTTCCTGTTCAGCCACTTCTACGGCTAATTGCATAGCTATGATGTTTGTCCCTAGAGGACAATGTCCTCAGTGTTTTGCATGTGTTCTGGGGTACCACTCAGCTCCAGGGTCTCTTAAATTAACCCATAGTAAATTGTGGGATGATGTTTCTAGCCGTGGGGTAATTGCTTACAGTGTATTGGATTCCTTACCAGGTGAAAGCAAGCTGTGTTTACATTCCACCACCGTGGGAATGGAGAAGGTGTTTGCTTTGTCCATGGTGGCATGCTGTCAGGCTTGCTTTGCTTCCAGTTCCTACAGCATGTGAAGCACACCCAGGACACCATCAGGCAAAGCTAAGGTCACTTCATTTAGAGTTTGCTAATCCATCATCAGCAACCACTCTCCATTTGGCTTTTTCACAGGCCATAGCACACTATTGTAGGGGGAACTGGTTTGTGTTGCAACTGTTTGCTCCTTGAGACCATGTCTCCATACTAATTCTACCCCTGCAGCTCTCCCCTCCCAGCATTTCAGCGACTACATGATCACTCCTTCCCATCTTAGCAGTTTGAGCTCCCTCCCAGGTTGTGCAATGCCAGCAGGGTGCAGGACCAGGGGTTCAGGTATCATTGCGGCCACTCAGACTGCACAGCAGCTGCTCGACTCTCCCATCCCACTCTCCCAGCCACATGCCTTGGCCAGCCCCTGGGGTGGACCCATCTGCCTTCTCCTCCCCTTGTTCTTCTTTAATAACTGTGATGGGACTGCTTATCCTTGGGGAGGGAACAAGCTCCCCTCATCACTGTTGGAAGAGAAGGAGGACTGTACATCCCACCCTAGACCTCTGCTTCTCAGCCGGGAGCACTTAACTTTGTTTACCAGATCACCCTTCTCTTCCCCCAGTTTCAGTACTTTTTTCCATGAAAAAACTGTGTTCAATGGAGCAAGCCCACAACAAACGTTCCATCAGGGAACCAGGGGGTTCTTACTTCTTATTCCATTTTTACTTTATTGTCTAAACATTTTACCAAGTCTCATCCCTACACACTCACACTTTGGGATTTGGGGTTTACCAACAAACTTAAGCAATGTCTGCCACACGGGTATTCCTTGCAGCACAAATCTCTTCTTGAGAGCAAGGTCCTGCTGCAAGGGCCAAGTCCCTAATACCCATCAGAACCCCTATTACAGATATCTGTGGTCTGAGTAACTGGTATCCCACTGCTGACAGCAAAATTCACTATGGAATTAAATGAACTCTTTTAACCACAGGAGAGATGACACAGCCTGGGAGTAAGGTTGGATGAGTCAGCATGCTAGTCCCAGCCATACAGTGCTGGTTACTGGGCTGTGGGGTCTTCTGCACATTTCTCTTAGGTGCTAGGATTGCCTACTCTGCATAGTTATTGATCACCCTTTGGGTCCATGATATTACTATTATTATTTTTATTAGGTAAAAGTTGCCATGGTGTCCTACATTTTATTGTTATAGCCTAGTGGGTAACACATTCACCTGGGATGTAAGTCTTAAACAGTCTTTAGTTCAAAAGGTTTGAGCTTGCTTACCAAATGAACTGTCCGTAGCTAAAAAGCTACAATACATTACCTTCCCCTGAGTATAGTTTGGATTCTTATTTGCTGAATTTGAAAAGTCCTTCCCCTATAACCTCTGGCTGACTGCAGCTTTTGGACAAACTGGGGAAAAAAAAGCAACCCAAACCTTTTTCATTATGCTAAACTTTCACTACAGCTGTGAGAGTTATTGTCTGCTTAATGATATTAACTGAACTACAACACTTAAAAATCATGGTGAAAATTGCACTCTTCAAGCTTGCACATTCCTACTGCTGAAAGATTATTCAACATAGATGTCAAGACTTACAGTATTTATCAGTTAACATAAACTGTTAATATATACCAGTTAATATATACGAAGGTAGAACCAGAAATGGGAAATAAACCAAGAAAATCAATGCCATAATTAAAAGAACAGGAACAAGGTGGAAACAAAAGGAAAAGAAAATGACAAATATATAACAAAACACATCCTCTGAATGTGATTGGATTTGATGAACTCTCAGATTATTACTATAAATATATTGCAATAATGAATATTTAAGTAATATTGGTTACATTATATTGAATGACATAAATATATACATAAACTCTCTACTTACAGAAATATTCAAGAGTTTCTTTCCTTTAAACTAGAAAATTTATTATTTTCAATCGTTGAAGAAAAGAAAAGACTATTTCCTCAGCTATCAAGCTGCAATTATCTTTAGGAATAAATCAATTAAGAATGTCTATTACAATTATAATGTCACCATTAACATTAATCATCAACTAAGTACAGTTGGAACTTATGTCTAAAAGTACTAACCAACTGTCCAGAAAAGGTCATATAAAAAGTTATCTATCCTGATCAAGTAATGAGATTATGTAAAATTAATTTCATGTAATAAATATTTAGAAAATGCTATTAATCAAGTATATCCTAGCAACACAAAGGTTTAAACATCCTTTACACCTAATAGTCCCAAAGGTAATTTTTTATTTCACTTCTGGAAGTATATCCTTTACTTACTTTTCAGTAGTTTATTTTTGGAATAATGCTTAACCTACTTAATAAAAGCCATATTAGTGACATGGGTAACACATTCCTTCAAAATAATCCACTTCAAGTTGATTAGCTTAGTAATGAAGTGCAATAAACCTGGATCAGATGCCTGACTGCTGAAGACCCTAAAGAAGTAATTTTCTTTTTCTAAACCTCAATATCCTCATTTCAAAGATGTTACTAAAGATTTTAGTCATATTTGAAAACCAAACTAAATGCTATCAATAAAAAAAAAAAGCATACTTTAGTTTATATAGGAGTGAGATATTACTATCATCATCCAGAATAAGAGAAACAAATCATACAGCTTCCTTCCTTAGTCAGGAACTAGGCTAATTGCTTTGTTGGTGAAAAATGATGTTGCATGTATTAGCAAATTAAATGTGCTCTCTGGTATTCCTTATTCTTTGACTGTTTTTCACTTATACAGCTGTTCTGAAATTTAATCATGATAATAATTCAACTGCTGGTAAACTTTCGGGTGACAGCAGGTCATCTAGAAGGAACTGGAAATTTCCAATTCATCAGTTTCATGGTTAAATCAAGATTAAAAGAGAAACAAAGAAGGACTGCTGGAATAAGTAAACTGAAGCTTAATAAAATTGCTTACAAAATAAATTTATTTACTTCCTGGAATAAATTAGCATATTCTTCTGCATCTAATACTTTGGTTTAGCCAATGTATTTTAATTTTGTTGTATAAGATTAATACCTTATTTTTACCCTGGATATTGTTTTACTTTGGATGCAGTTCTGAAAGCTGTGAAAAGTGCCTACAGTGCATTGAACCAATTAGAGAACTGCCCCAGCTGGTTAGGAGAATTTCACTTTGTTTCACAGCTGAAACTTAATCTGGGATGCTAATGGTTACAGAGAAATAAACTTGATTTATAATCCCCAACTAAATATCCCTCTGTAGTAGTTAATTAAAAGCAATGCAAGTGCAAATCATTCTCATTCTAACTTACATAAATCATGTACAGAATAAAGAAAATAATAATTATATAAAAATAGAATACTCAGAACATACTTTTGGATTCTCAAATGTGAATTGAAGTAAGTGAAAGAGGTGACTTGTTTTAGAAAAGTGAAGCTTCCAGAGGACTGGTAGAATGGCCACCTTTCCTTTTTCTCAAAGTGTATACAATATGATTCAAGTTACACCATTCCTGCAATGCATTCAGAAGAATAATAAATTGTACATCAGGAAATATATGCAAAAGCAAAATTAACATCCTTTGAAATCTCAACCATTGACTGAAAGTGAATGGCATAGTAGCTGTTTTTTGTTGTATCTATACCTAGCAGAGTTTTATGGAAAGAAAGAACTTATTTAAGCTGAATTTTCTGTGGTCCTGAAAATAGTCAGTGAATTTACAGGTGGATATATATATATATGTATACCTATCAATAATTTCGCATGACATTCAATTTCTAGGTATGAAATTCTGAAGCACACATGCACTATTGGGCCAACCATTCTACTATAATGTTAGAGACTTTTACAAAACTTGCAAAGCAGAGTTTACAAATAGTGCAAAGTATGGGTTTTGCATGGCAAGGTTTTGGTAGTAGCGGGGCTGTAGGAGTGGTTCCTGTGAGAACCTGCTAGAAGCTGTCCCCACATCCGATGGAGCCAGTGCCAGCTGGCTCCAAGTCAGACCCGCTGCTGGCCAAGACCAAGGTAATCAGCGACAGTGGTAGTGCCTCTGGGAGAACAGATTTAAGAAGGGGAAAAAGAAAACTGCACTACTGCCGCTGGAGAGATGAGTAAGAAGGTGCAAGAGAAACAACCCTGCAGCCCCCCAGGTGAGTGCAGAAGGAGGGGCAGGAGATGCTCCAGGCGCCGGAGCAGAGATTCCCCTGCAGC
>JAOBAS010000008.1:9085871-9107562 GCA_025311575.1 Elanoides forficatus | reverse complement strand
GCTGTGACCCCGTGGGAAGCCCACGCTGGAGCAGGCTCCTGGCAGGACCTGTGGCCCTGTGGAGAGAGGAGCCCACGGAGCAGGTTTTAATTAAATTAATTTTCCCCAAGTTGAGTCTGTTTTGCCTGTGACAGTAATTGGTGAGTGAGCACTCCCTGTTCTTATCTCGACCCATGAGACTTTCATTATATTTTCTCTCCCCTGTCCAGCTGAGGAGGGGAGTGTCAAAGCTGCTTTAGTGTGCACCTGGCGTCCAGCCAGGGTCAAAACACTACATGCACATATTATTTTAAAATAATGTTTCCAATTAAAAGCCAAGAAGTTTCCCACTAGAGAAAACTTTCTCAAGTTTGGGAGCTCGCTACATCGTGAAAAACAGCAGCTTTTGCTCTGGGCTACATAACTGTTTTGCCTACTTGTAGTGAATACTGTTATTGAAGTTTAGTACAAAGCCAGATGATTTGTCTTAAATTAGGGCCATTGTCTGCCCTTTATACATATAGATAAAAGGAAAGTGTTCAGTAATGAATTACACATTTAACTTTAGTGTCTGCCCCTTTAATACCATCTCTACCTTGTTACTTCAGCTCAGACTATAATTCTGGTATCTGGAAAACAGGCTAATCTAATGATTTATGTCATATTCTTGTCCTACAATAATGAAAAGGTTGCTGATAAAATGAAATACTAGACAAGTTTCATGATGCACTTTCACTTTTTCCCCATAGCTTCTGACATTTTTTTCTTTCTTTTCCTTCAAATTACAAAAAAATTTCTTTGCATTGAAATATTTCTTTGCTACCTAATTATCAGTACAGGTTTAATTGGTCTTTTTTTCCAAAAAAATTTTGGTTTGTATGACTTCACATAAGATATGATTATACTCCAATGAATAAAACCATGAAAGCATCGAACAAAGATCAATTTCAAACTAGTTAAAACAGGATTATATACCTGAATTAAAATTAAGTCAGTTAGATGAGACTGAATGAAATACTACATGCATTTAACAAAGATAAATCATGCCCAATTTACCTGATAAATTCTTGAACAAGATAATTGATTTTTTACAGTAGGAAAATACACTTGATCTAATCTTCCTAAACATCAATAAAGACCTTGGTACAGTGCCACGTTACTAGGAAAGCTAGAGAAGGTAGAGATTTGTCAAGCGAAAAAGGAATTGTTCAAAAGGAAAGATACAGTTAATAATGATGGAAGGGGACCACCAGTTTATTTGTGCAGTTCCTCAGCAGTCTTATTTAATATTTAATACTTTTCACCAATAATTTCTGCTAAAATAAGAGAGGGAAAGTTAATAAAATTTGCTGATAGAAAATAAGGAAGCAATAATATTTTGGATGATTGGAATACTATGTAGATGAGGTTGAGAACCTAATTTATGAAGTGGGATTGCATTTCTTATGTAGAAAGGTAGATCATATGCTTTGGCACCATGAGAAGTCTTTCTGGTACAATATGGGGCCTCTTCAATTAGGAAAGACACTTAAAAGAAAATAGCTATGTGTATAAATCATTCAGAGGATACCTATAGTTAACGGTAGGACAAGGTTGGGAAAACAGCAAAGATAACCTTAAAATGTATTGGATAAGAAATCTACAGTGAACATAGGTTTTGCCATCTATTTAGTAAACTAGTAAACACCATTGGTCCATTCGCGAATGAATAGAAAATTGCTATATTCTTGGAAATCACTGAGCACTTTCATTCCAAGAAAATCTGTAAAAATTAAGTTCCCTCCAAGAAGCACTGAGCTCTTTCCAAGATCCATGTATGTGCATAGTGTGCAATAACTTTCATCATTTGCATCACCTAAAATAAAATGCGCATCACTGAACATTTTTGATTAAGAAGCATTTATGAAAAATTACTATGTTCCCAGGCTTTATGAAAATGACAGTATCTATACCATATCTTAGACCTCACTGAGGTTTGCAATCAAGTAGTATTAAGAGCACCTGATTTTTTTAAATTTAATTATTGAATTTAACATAATAGCTTTTCAATGGATTGTTGCATTTTCCATAATTGTTTGTTACAATAATCACAATATTTTTTCAGAGGAATTTTAAGGAATCCCTGTTTCCCTTTAGAGACTTATTTTACCTCCTCTGGTTGAAAAGTCCCCCATTTAGCATAACTACATTTCCCATACAAATTAAATTTCTCCTTTGATTAAAGGAATAACAATTATATAGTAGGACACAAAATACTTCATTATAATTATTAATTGGAACATCATGGAAAGTGAATTGTTCAGAACCACCTCCTACTTCTATTATTCAGTCTTTCAACTCTGATTTCTTTTTCTCTATAGTTTTTCCTATTTGTGATAACTCATTATATTAAGCACTTTGATGTCCTGCATTATAGGCCATATTAAAATATATTATTATTTTATAGAATATTATTAGATTATAGAATAAATTTATATTCCAAATATAAATGTATTTTGTATATCTAAATATATTTACATATATAAATTTATTATATTTTTATGCCTCTGAATATCCTCTTCCCTTGTGACAGGGGAAGGTTCTTCTTTTCCCAAGGCACTACCATCTGTGACTTCTTCCATCTTCTTTGTAGTGTGAAAATCTTCAGAAGTCAGTTGATATGTCTGGTTTGACCCATTAATATTCATCATGTAGAGTAATTGCCTCTGTAGCTAAATTTCAAGCTGCCTTCCTCAGGCATCCCTTTCAATTTTGTCTTTAGTCTGTGTTTTCCCAGATTATTTTACCCTGTAATGCTACTAGCATTACCTGGAGCTAGAAAATCAGAGATTCTCAATCTGTGCTGAAATGTGAACTTTTGGTATTATTTAATATAAAGTTGATTTCTTATCAATTTTTCTATTCATATATGAATAAGTGAGATTTGATTGTAGGTAATATACATTTATGGGAGATAGGACAATAATAAAACCTGTCCTGTATTGTTTGTACATAAAATTATAGGAAGTCTCATTTCAGACTGCTTATTTGATCATTTTGTCACAACTTGGACATGAAAGGCAGTTTAGTGTGGAGCCAGGAGCCTATTTGTGTTTGTGTTCCTTGACATTCCTGAGCCGAAACTTCCTGTGAACCCAGTTTGGCTGGATTTTTGTTTTTTAACGATTTCTTAGATTTTTAATGACTGTTTCAGTAGAAAAGCAAACCGCGGTTGTTGTGTGCTGAAAAACAAATTTTGGTTTAGTGTCAGATCTGGACCGTGCTCCCCTCCTCCTTGGAGTTGACCCTCCTGCACTCAAAGCCAGCGGTGGGACGCAGCACAGCGGTGCAACCTCAGCTCAGACCGCTCTGCAAAGAAGAGCTGGAGAAATACTCGTTGGGGTGGCCCTGCTTTGCCCCGCTTCAGCTGCGGCTCTCTCCCTCGTCCTGGAGCTGGGTTGCAGCCCTGCTCCTGCCCAGCCACGGCCCTGCTGATCCCAGCCCTGATCCCCTCTTGCTGACCTGACTTCTGATGCGAGCAGCCAGAAAGGCAGTCTGGTTAGAAAGGGAAAATTTCTGAGCAGAAGAAAAATACTGCTGAAAAATACTGACGGACTATTGCTCGGGGTGCTGGGCCCTTGTCGGGGATGCCCCCGCCCTGTCAGCCTGGCTGGCACCCCCTACTCCTAGTGCCCCTTCCCTTACAGGACAGCCCAGTCTTGCTGCTCCTAGATCACTTAGTTTGGTTGTATTTGGTTAGGAATTATTCTCATGTTAAATTAACACTGCAGTGGGAAGGATGAAATAATGCACTTTAAGAAGTTACCGTTGCCTTCAAGATGAATGCAAATTAATCCACTACTCTGAAAAAAAAAAAAAAAAAAATTCTGGTAAGACTATTTTCTTTTTTTTTTTTTTAATTATTTTGCATGTGGTTTGATGATAACCACAATTAAATAAATACATTCACAGTGTATTACTTAAAAGTAGCTAATAATACATTTAATAATATTTTAATAAAATAATTTGATTAAACTACTTTTCAATATCAACAATTATTAAATTAATAGCATTGAGTCAACTGTAGCTAATTATAGTTAACTACTATAACAGGCACAGGACTCTTCTAATACATCAGCTGAAGCCACTGGTTTTTGTCTTAATTTTTGTTTCATTAATTTTTAAATTTACATTTCATTGATCATTTCTTATTAAATGAAGAAATTTTATTATAGTGAAATTGAAATTGTAGACAATAACCTCTCCTTTATCAGTTAAGTGCAAACAATCTGATCTATGCTTTTGTCATACCACAACTTAATTGCTAGGCCAATGGTTTCCACTAGCTGGCAGGTTTGATAGTGTATGTCCTGCCAGCTCTTATTTGTCAGCACACTGTGCCTGTATTTTTTGGCTCTGCAAAGTGAAAGATTTTTTTTAAAAACTAGATTATGTCGCCAAAATATAATGTTACAACTTCCTATTGTGTGTTGTTGACTTCTTGATTTTCCAAAACCAAATAACTTCCTTGTAAAGTCCAATGCAAGAAACTGGTTTTGAATAATTATAAAATACACTGCAGGAGTTAAACACTGGAAGGGTAAAATATTGAATGGAATAAAGAGAAAGAGAGAAAGCCTTCACTTTCTTCTTCATAGTCAGTTCTCATCAGTGAGGGCTACAGATGTAATGAAAAACTTTTTTTGAAATGTGTCCACCTCCCAAACATAAAAATTCTGTCTTAGGGCCACAGGGGAACAGTGCGTGCCTCGGGTAAGACCGAGGTTCGAATGCTGTGTATTACAAGTGGTCTGCTCTGTGCAGGGAGCCCTTTGTGCTGTAGATGCAAGTTTCTCTGCATCATATAGCTATTTTAAAGACTGGTTAATAAAACTGAGAATTGATTAAGACAGAGATTTAAAATTTATCTTTATTTAGATATAATATTATTTATTTTTTCATCAGTTTTCTAGTGTCATGATGAGTCTCTGCTGTTGTCTATCTGGTTCAGATCACACTTCCTCCATATCACTGGCTGATGTTACAAATCACCTGGGGCTGCCATGTTTCTTGGCAATGGAAGTTACTGCCAGCAGAGAACACAGTTATATTTGCCACATATTCTTTATTCTTTCATGTTAAAATGAGAATCTTTTCCCCATGAACGCTTTCATATCAGTTTTCATGAAGAGAATAGTTATATTTAGTCTAACGTTCTTTAAAAATAAGTGCACTGGAATTGCAGTTTATGAACCAGTCTTCAAATTCCAGTAAGTGTATGAGATGAATAGGTCTTTCTGAGGCCAAACCCATTTATCACATCACTGGTTTAATACAAAAGTGTTTAGTGAGCTGGCTGATCACTTAGTCTGCAAGAGGAAGTGCTGATAGCAGCAGCCTCTGGTGTGAGAAGGAGGAGCTTATACGCGGTCATGAAGCCAAGACATTTATATCACTATGCATGTCAGATACAAAGGGAGGGAAAAAGGTGCCATAATGTGTTTCTATAAATAGTGTGGAGAGTGGAATTATAGACACTACACTCCAATGCCCTGCTGACAGAAATTATATGGGAAGCTGGGACAGAGGGTAACTTTTATATAAGATAAATTAACCAAGGGATATAAGAATGAATTTTCAGAAGCTTAATGTTTCTCCCCAGAAGTGAAGGAGAGCTGGAAAATAACCAGTTTGCAGAAAGGAGAAATAGAAGTCAGGGAGAGCTAATGAATGAAAGAGAATGTCACTTGTATTTTCAAAATCAGGAATAAATGTAGCATTGAAATATTCAAGATAGAGAAAGAGTAAAAAAGATGTCCTCTGATGAGTCTTAAACTGAAGAGATCTCACGTGGATTGCATATGTAATATTATATGGTGTCAAATTTACATGTTTTACTTTCCCAGGTTTTTGGACAATAATGTCAGAAGGTGTTTTCTAGGTTTTGGTAACATTTTACTGTTACTAAAAATATAATAATTTTCATACAATACTTAGGCTGTTAGATTTCCTCTTTTAATTTTGGGAGATAAGTAAAACATGATAAAGTATTCTATGATGGCCAATGATAGTTTATAATAACCGACAATACGATGTTTTAAGTAAAATGCACCCCTTCAGAGTATGACACCATTCTACTGTATCTTTTTTTACAGCTGCTCACTGCATACAGAAATAATTTTTGCTTTCTTCTTTTTTCACATGAACGGTGAATGGTGACAAGTATTTTAGGAACTGAAAAATAAGATGTTTCAGGGATAATAAGCAAGGATCTCAAATTCTGTTGATCTTTCAAGCAAAATACACTTTACACAATTTTCATGCATTGTACTGATGCATGATCAAAAATTAGTATGTAATCTTTTTTTTTAAGGTAAAAATGATTCTAAAATATATTCTTTTGTCAAGCGATGTGGTTTTTAAATTAAAAGCCTGTTTGTCTAGTCAGAAAAAAACAAAGACTTCAGCATAGATTTGAGTAAAAATAATCAAATTTAAAAAAAAAAGAATAAATATTAAAAGATGACAGCTTAATATTAGAAAAAACTGTTAAAATACTAGAGGATGAGAATCACAGGATGAACCAGATGTATACCTAGAAGGACTAAGAGTGAGGAAACAATTTAAAAACCATAATCAAGTGTAAAGTCATTACAAAGACACAATGCCAGCCGGTTGGAAGTAAACATAACTTACATGATGCAAAGCAATAGTTCAAATATACATTTAAGATGACAAAGCAAATCAACCTCACCACTGTGCCTGGTAAGATCATGGAACAGATCATCCTGGAAGACATGTCAAAACATATGGAAGGCAGGGAGGTGATTAGAGACAGCCAACATGGCCTCACCAAGGGTAAATTGTGCCTGATTAATCTAATGGCCTTCTACTACGGAGTGACTGCATCAGTGGACAAGCTATGGATGTCACCTACCTGGATTGCTGTAAGGCTATTGATTTGTAAAAAGCTATTGATTTATAATAGCTTGTTAGATATATATTTGTTTTATTAATCATAAGTGTACTTGTTAGAGGTGATTTTTCTGGTGTTTGTGGTAATCTATAATAAAGTAGAGAAACTTACAGGATAAAACCTCCATGTCCTTTTGTATTACGGAATCCTACGAACCCACCATCACGATCCCTATACACCCAAAGGATGGGTAACCCTTTAGACTGTGACACTTGTCAATGCACTGCTGTGAGGTTTTTCATAGATATAGGAATAAAAATTCCTCATTATCACAAAGCTCTGTCCTTTGCAAAGTTCCTTTGGAAGTGCCTCAGAAAATGTTATATCTGTACTGTCACACTGATCATTCTCTAGTGGACCTCTACAATAATATCACATCAGCATTTCTAATGTTATTCTTTTCACCCCAAAGCATTCTATAACATATATTTTTACTTCTACCTGGTTTTACAGCAATATCATATTTTTCTTTAGCAATGTTCCAGTCCTGTGGTTTGTCCCAAAAGTACTCTGTGACACCAAGTCACAGCTTTGATCACATATTGGCTTCTAATGCATCCTGTTTATTCCTTTGAAGTTAATCCATGGACATCTTAAACATGTGAAAAACTTTCCAGTGAACCCATTTAGAAATTTCGGATAGTCTAATTACATTTTCTGACATTCCTTTCAAATTCCAGTCTGCAGGCTGAAGAGTTTATTACTGTTGGGTTTGTTTACCTTGAAATACAATTATTAATTTTTTCATTTTTTAAAAATGTTTCAAATTCTTATGCCTGTTATATTTCAGCTTTATAAAATTGCCTATAGAGCCAATTATTTAAAATCCATTGAGAACAGTATTTAATACTGATGGTTTAGTATTTCAATAAAGTGGTTATATAAACAGTATACTGATTGGAAAACATGGTATTTGTCAACTACTTCTGCTTCCGCTGAAAATATCAGACTATTTTTGAGATGTAGTTCTCCTAAAAACCCTTCTTTTCCTTCTCTTCTTCTTCTTCTTCTTCTTCTTCTTCTTCTTCTTCTTCTTCTTCTTCTTCTTCTTCTTCTTCCTCTTATCATTTACACCAGATGAAATAATAAAGCAGTTTCCAAAACTAGTAGATTTTCCTAGAGTAATCTCAACACACTACTCACAGGCACTCTAAAGATACTCTAATAAATAGAATATATTTTCTAACTGTAGAAGCAAAGACTATCAGAATTTTGAGACCAGAGTGCAGTCAAGTTTGTGTTTTCTTAGTGGTGGGGGGTTTTTTGGCTATGCAGGAAGGAAGCCTAAATGGACCAACCATACTGCTAGTCTCCATCTGCAGGATCTGCTGGAGAACTGGTTTCCTTCCCTCAACCTGTCCTGGATTAGTAATGAGAGCAGAGGAGGAGAAATAATCACTACTGAAAAGCAGCTTTTTTCCCAATGCAGTCTTTAAAACTGGTGGTTTGGGGTTTGTTTTCTGGTTTTTTTTTTTAACTTTTAGTGAGGGTGTCATTATGCCATACTTCTCACAGGATCCTGTCCACAGAGTACCACTGACACATTTCCACATATAGCTGTTCACAAGCACAAACAGCAAGCGTCAGCTCAACATAAAACACATTCTAACATTTCTAGCAGCTGAACAAAACTTTTACAAGGAGAAAAAATAGTCAGTGAAAGTAGTTCAGTCACTATCCTGTATAGTTCCTAGCAAATAACTATTTTTTTCATTCCATCAGAAATAGTTGAACAAAAAAGGTATGATTAAATCACCTGCTGGAAGTACCTAAAATTTGACCTAACCCTAACTCTCTCCATATTGGTACTAAGCAGAATAGACTAAACTAGAGTAATTTCCCATTATATTATTTTGATGACAGAATGTTTTTTCTTTAATTCTTAGGATGTTCCATACTTATTACATATACTTCAGACCAGATCTGGAACAAATTTTCAGTAGTCTACTTGTAAAATCAGTAGCTTCTCCTAGGACTTGGCTTGTACAGCAAGTTCTAATTTTGAATAAATAAAGCCACATGAATTAAGACTTTCTAAAACACATCCCAAATGCTATTTCTTGAGCCAAAATCTATGTTATTTTAATGTATTTTAACAATATATAAAACTATTATTTTGCAAAGATTTCTCAAACTGAGGGAAACATAACTAAAATCTGATAAAAAAATCAACTACATTAGAACAACAAAGAAAATCCCATACTCAATTATTTCAGCTGAAAGCAGAAAAATATTAAAGAGCTTTATGTTACTCCAGCAGGATATTTTTTAAAATGAAGGACTTTACAAAGTGAATTTTGCACTTAAAACATCAATCAACTGTTCTCACATGCAGGAACAAAACTTTAATTTCCACTTCTCTGTTTTGCATTTTTATCTTTACAGCTTCTCCACATGAATAAAAAAGATTTTTGCTATAACACAGTCAGAATTCAGTATTGAAAACAAGAGGTGTGTCTTCAAATACAATACTGAAATGCCCAAGGCATAATGTTCTGAGCACCTCCCCAGAAAACACTCGACTGAGATAACTCTGAGTTCAAGCACTTTGGAAGAAAGGTAGTGGCCCTCATACTGAACAGACTACTCTTGTTATGCGTGTATGAAAAGACTGAAGCAGAGCTGTATACCAAAGTGGATTTAGCTGAGAGGTGTATCTTTCTTACCATCTTTCATCTGTTATTCAGTGATCAGTAACTGAGACTTGGAACTGACCATATAAGCATTTTTTCAAGTGAAACACATTGGTAAGCTAGAAAAAACTAATAGTTATTCTTCAGGTCTTAGTTATAAATTGGAAACTAACACCTGAGGGTCAAAAAGGATTATCTTGCTAAAAATTTCATAACACTAACTGACCGTAAATGTTTCTAGACTGTGGTAAAGCCATACATATGACCTTGAATAGGGTTTTAAACTCATCTTTTGATTCAAATTATAGGACATAGCCGTATGCTGCTGTTACATTTAGACTTAAGCTTTCTAAAAAAGTTCCTGATTTAAACTAATCATGAAGGCTTTCTCTGTGGTCAAAAGGAAGAGATACATTCATCCAGATGATGAGCCTAGGGCCACATCCTACCTTTGCTAAGCCTACTGTATGGTTGAGCTGCCACATATCCAAAAGGCTTTCAGAGACAATAGAGAAAACAAACTAAAGGAAACCTGACTCTTTATTATTAATTATGCTTTTATTATAATCAATTAATAACATTCATTAGTATCAGAGGGAACAGGAACTGACACCCCATTGTTCAGTGGCATCGCCATTACTGCTTTTTAGATCCAACAGTCTCGTATTGCTAATTGTGAAGTGTCTCATCTCCAGCAAAAATACTGAGAGGTCTCTTAAAGAGAGACACAGTGGCAATATTCAATACAGAAGTATGTCTCTCTGTGTTTGGATCTTCATGCATTCCAAACCTCTGGAAAACTCACTCTGAAGTGTGAAAAAAATGAAGTTTTATTACCAATCGTGCCAAAAGCTGGCTTTTAAGTCTAATCATTAAATTGACAGAACAGTCATGGGATTTAAAATAATAACAAATACTGTGTTTTCATACGTGTCTTTTTAATCAAGAAGTCATGTTTTTATACCTGTATTCTCATACAAAGCTGGTAATTTGCTTAAAAAGGAAATACAGCCTAGTGTAATCATCAGGTTTTAGGACTTGAACCACTTCAAAAAGCAGTGACTTAAATCTTGTGATTCATGTAAACATAAAGATAAATATATTACAAGTCTGAAAGTCCTCCAGTTTAAGTCTAAATGTGGAAATAGTATTCTACCTTGAGTTCCCAAACAAGCATTAATGCATCCTACAAATTAGCACTAAAATCAAGCCAATAAATGCTAAACCTATAGTTCTTATTGCATTCTGCCTAATGGTTTCTCTTAGATCTTTGCCTACACTGCAAGAATTGGAACAACAGACAACTTGTTTTAGAGAAAAGTTGTTCCAGTTTTCATTAAGTGAGTAGACTAAAAAAGAACAAAACCCCTCAAACCATAATGACAATGTATCTCTATTTCAAACAATGCTGAGCAAACTTTGGGTTTTCTGTAGATTTTCAGTCTTTGCTATCTAGTCCTGAAATGCAGACATAGATTGTGAGAAACATACTGTAAAATATAATAAATAGACCTTTAACTAATTATGTATGTGTTTGTTTTGAAACCCATTTTATTAAAAAAAAGAAGAAGAAAAATAATTGAAAGTAGCAGAAAAGCTCAGGTGTCACAGTTAAAAATTAAATCTGTACCAGAAAGTCATCATGTGGGAGTTCTGGTTTCTTTATAAATTCCATGCTGAGTTTCCTTTAGGGAGACATATTCTAACATTGATATATTAAAATCATAGCAGTACATAGTTTTAAAATTAGTCGTGAAATGCTACTTTTTTAAATTAAATGTGATGTTTTTATAAAATATCATAAAACTAGCATCTTTGCTGATGACAAAAAGAACAGCTATTTTGTAATTTATATTAAGAAGTGAGAACAATAACTCTCATAACATTAAAAAGCTATACATTTACTGAAAAATCACAAGCATATTCAAGTAATAATGTTATTGCTTATTCAAAACTATGCTATTTATTTTGGTTTAGTTCTTTCATAAATCATACTTTATTGTATCCACAAGAATTATGCTGACCAGAAAGTTCTCTAATTGACTGTTCTATATTGAAATTACTTTCCTATCTACAAGCAACAACGGACTTAATCACCTATCTTTTTTAAAATGCAAACAGAGACTTATGACATTAAGTTTAGTTTTGGGGAAACTCTAGTCACAGAAAAGTGAGATATGCCAGCAAGAGCTTAGGTGGAAAAAAATAGCCTGTATTTTATGCAATGAAGCTACAGTAACATAACAGGTGAAGTTATAAGGTAGTTCCATGCTGCATAACTTTCTTTGATTCTTTCTTCATAATAATGGGAATAGCAAAATATTTCATCAGACAATGTAATTCTAGCAGATATGGAAAAGTAAATAAGCATTACTATCTAAAAAACAGGCTAAGTAATATAAAAGTCAAAACTGCCATTAAAATGGGTCTATCTCCTATGGTAGCTTGGAAAACATCTAGGTATCTTAGCCATGATCTATTTATGATATAACCGATAAAGGAGCAGGAGGTACACATATTATCTGAAATCTAATGTCCTTTGTGGTTAGATATTTCACAGGAGCGATGTGACACCTGGGGGAAAGGCAAAAGCAGGAAGCTCATTCTGTCTTAGTCTTGAAAGGATTTCTATGGTTTACATTATCAAAATGTGATTGCGAAATGAAAATGTATAGATTAATAGCTAATTACCATAGGCAGCTGCATCATGGAGTAGCAACAGAGGGTCGGGATCCTTGGAATCATCTGGGCACTGGTGAAAAGAATAACGCATAACCACTGAATGGCAGAGAGAGATCCATCCTGGAAGCAGCAGCAAGCCTCTTTATTAATAATCAATAAAAAATAAATATTAATTTTTAAAAATATTTTTTCCATCTCAATATCTCATTTTGGATGCTAAAAATCCAGTCATTTCCACAGTGCTATACTTGTTATAATTCTTGAGCAATTATGCCTGTCAGGAACTTCTTGTTATTCACTGCTTCTGTAAGAAGACTAGGCAGGAGATTTGCACATGCTGATATATGTAAATTTTCCCCAGAATTTCAATGTTTATATGCTTTCTAGAGGAGTGCAAGTGTATTTCCAAAGCAGTAGTCTATTAGTATAGAAGAGGATACAAAAATTAAGGAGCTGAAGAATAAACCCACTGTTCTGATGAGCTATAGATGGGTGAAGAAATTATTTAAGTAACAGTTGTGCAAAAAGAAATTACATCTCTTTATATATTGATTTCCCTCTGCCACACCCCCAAAAATAATCTTAGATACTCCTTGAATATTACTTCTATAAAAACTTACAATACTGGAAAACTGGTGTATTAGCTGTATGTAAGATATAAGATATAAATGTTTCAGAATATCTAAAAATTATCAACAATGAAGAAAGTTAATTGGATCAACACATAGGCGTGCCTCAAATTCAACAGCACCTTGTTACTTCTTGATGTTACTATGATTCTTTTTTAGCTATTGCAAAAAAAAAAAGAGCAATGAATTATCTGAGACCAAAGTCTTCTGGTAGATATGAGAGAACATAAGCAAGAAAACACAATATGAGTTACTGAAGCATGAATGCATTAAATGTCAAAAGCATGTATGATAGAATATGATCCTTTCTAGACATTTCATTGCAAATTATATAGAATTCATAACATAATTAAGCAGGAAATGTTTAGCTTCCACTCATAGATTAGTTTTTCCACACACTACTACATGAGTTATTGTGATTTCTTTTGCCAAGAGATATTAATATAGATCTCCTATACTCATAGAAATATATTTTAATAAATAAGAACTAGTGGAATGCAAGAAGTAGATTATGCAGATAAAGTGACAGACTAGAACTTTGTAGCAGGGTTTCAAATGCTTATATATAAATATGTGTAGGGTAAGATTGCATTTTCAGTAGTAGAGGGGGAGATACTGTAGAAAACAAGATGCTGGGGACCTAAAGGGAGTTTTGTCTTGGTGCACCTAAGAGATATTCTCAAAAAGGAATGTAGGATACTCTAATGCAGCAATTGAATTAAGACTTCTTTTGGCTCACTTGCAAAACAAAGTTCAGCATATAAACTTGAGCAAAAATGAGAATTGTAATGGGCAAATACTGATTACAAAAGATAAGAAGGAGAAGACTTTGGGGGCAAAGGTAGAAAGTTCAGGTATGGCTGTTTCTATGTTCAACTAATTGACATTTTTTTAATAAGAAAATGTCAAGAAAGAGGCTGAGATTTTAGTTTAGACACAGGGTAAATACCTAGAGTACAGAAGTAGCTCTGAAATTATTTCAGAAGTGCTACATTCATGTATGAGACCTTTCACTGGAGAAGGAAATGAAAGAACAAAGACTGAGATCAGTGTAAAGATGCATGATAGAAACTGAGGAATGAAGTATGGACTAGTAAATGAGTGATAGATTCTCGTATTAATTGGAACAGAAGTCTTTGCAAAATAAAAAGTAATGGCAGAAAATTTATTTTAGAATGTATTTAAAGTTATGTGATTTAGAAGATTTGGAAGTAATCTACTTTGGTTTTCACCCATATATTCATTTCCCTACAAAGCACTGCTATCGTGATTACTCTTTTTTGATCTATAGAAGTAGCATGTTCTACACAAGAGTCATTTTCAATCTTTACGGTTATTTCCAGAGAAATACAGTATAATGTTCTGCTTCCAGTTTTAATAATATAACTTAATTTATTTTAGTGGCACTCTGCATGGATTTACATCAGTGTAACTAAAAGGACAATCTCAATCAAAATATGAAAATTGTTCCCTTTTAATCCCAAACAGCTACACAGGACTGTCATCTCAATCTTGTAAGTCATTTCTTTCTTCATAATAATTTCATGCTGGCTCATTCCAATGGCAACCTCCAATTCAACAGTGACCAGTTCTGTATTTGTATTTTCTTCTTTTGGCATTTTCAATAACATGTTTGAGACCTGCCAAATATGTGCCAAGAGGTAAAGGTCCTACCTTAGGTCTTTGTGGATACAAAACTGATACTCTGCTATTTATGTACATGAAAGATTGTTTCACCACAGCTGATTTAGTTCTATGTCACTTCGCTGGACTAAATTATTTTTTACACTTCAAATAATTATAAAGTAACTTCTTATCTCATTCTTCTTTTTTCCCCTAATATTTTTTTAAGTAGCCACAATGTATTGTGCGATTTTGGAAGCTACTAAGTTCTTCCTACATATAAATTCTCTACAAATTTCTGTAGTTTATCTAAGAGTGGTGCTACACACCTCAGGAATATGTTACTACTGTGAAAATCAGGGTTGAGTGTTTTACTTATTTGCTTCTTGAATCACAGAACCTGGTGTAGCTCTGTCTACAGATTGAAACCCTTATCTCATAAGAAATCAGTGGCAAAAATGTCATAAGCCTAACTAACGTCAGGCTTCTACCCTCAAATGTCATGGTAATTTTCAGAGAACTATATATTCCACCTTCAGAGGTTCCTTCTTCAATCCCAGTATGGCCTTAATGACATAACCAATGGACAATCTTCAAAATTGTATAAAGTTTGATTTATTCCAACATTATTCTTCATTCTCTTCAATCTATACAAGAAAAATCAAGTCAATATTATATAGCATATAAAACTCTGACACACATACAGCTCAGCTAGCTTTAAGTGTCTACAATGTAGACATCTATATCTGAAGTAGTCACACTTAACTCTTTTCATATTGATGCAAAGAAATAGACATTTTTAGAACATGGATTGCCTGACTCATTTAAGTATTTACCCTGGAGGGCAAAGGAGTTAATTGTGCTCTATAAGAGGCTCTGTCTCTCCATTACCTATAGTCTGTCATACTGTTCTCTCTCTACAAAGTGAGACCAATGAGTTATTTGTTCGTGTGATACTCACCCATCAAAAATCCTGGCAATACAACAATGTTATTACTTGGCTTCAGTCAAACAAATTAGGCAAGGGACCCAGTAATTAATAGTCCTGTCATGGCTTACATCTTCCTTTAAAAAAAGAAAGTCTTTGAAATGACTTGGCGTGAACAGGAGTTGTCACGCTACCTTCCTTTTTCCTGCTCACCCATTTGTCACGGTATGCTTAAAAGGATTCGTTAAAGGGAACAAATGAATTGGGCTCACTTGTGAGTTATAGGCAATAATCAGAGGAATTGAACAGGCAGCTCTTGAAAAAAATGGAAAAGAATCTTGGTTAGAGGTTCTTGTCTGACTCTGTTGCAAAGGATAAGTCCCTTGTGGGATTAGTGGCACAGCAGCTGTAATTTGGTGAGATGACATCAAGGCTCTCAGTCCTACAAGTCACTGACTCATCATGCTTGCTTGCTAAACTGGTGTCAAGAATCAGACTGTGGGAGGTTACTGGTGGGGCATTTATAACGCATTTGGAAAAGGTCCAGCATACCTTTTCATTATATTACTGGATAGAATAATCTGTTATTTCCTTGGTGTCAAAGTATAATGAGACTTGCTGGCCCAGACTTCTAGTTTTCTGGGCTGATGTAAAACAATAGCTACCTATTACTGACAGCTTGTTAAGTTTGTTTGTTCTTTTCTTCTCCCTCCAAATCAGAAAGAAGGATGAAACTGTATATTATCATCAGAGTAAAGACATATTAATAATAGCATAAGAGCAGTGGATCTAACAGGACTGATGTAATCTTACAGTATACTGTTGAAACAGTCCAAGAAATATTTGTCTATTCCAAATTGAGACAGCCAGTGAGAAAAGATAACTGGTGTTGGTGAAAAAACAGGAGCAGAAAGATATTTTTGAATGAAAATGAGGTATTCAAATATATTATTTTCTCCTTATCTTGAGAAATGAAATAAAGTAGATTAACTTCTATCATCTGCACCACTGTGTCCTCCCAGCATGCAGTTTGCTTTATTGATATTGAGAGTGCACTTTCAGCTCATATTCAGCCTGCTCTCTAGTGAGACCCCCCTAGGTCCTTTTCAGCAAGGCTGCTGCTCAGCCAGTTAGTTTTGTCTCTCTTCTTACACATAGCCTTTGTTTTCTTGATGCTTACGATATCCAGCTTCCAAATACATTTCTTCTCCATAATCTCAGTCATCTATCTTTGTCCTTAGCTATGTCTGTGTACTCTTTCATCCCTAATCTCATTTCATCTTCCTAAAATAAAAAAATATGGACAGAATTACCTTGGTTATAGTAATTATTCTGATCAATTCTCTGCCTAGACATTGCCACTGGTATCATACTGGATTTTTCTTCTATTCATATTAAATACTATTAATTTTACTTTGGTGAACCAATGACTTAATTCCCAAAGTTTATTCAATCTCAATTTCCCATTTATTGCTTCATCAAAGTACAAGAAAATTGTCTCTAGGTAAAATAGTTTGTTCTCATCCTCATCTTGTCTTGTACTGCTGCTTTCACTGAATATCTCCATTCAACTAAGAACAAAGAATTTTTTAATGTTCCCACATCCTTTTTTAAACCTTTTCCTTGGGTTAAAAACCAAATTCCCCTAGACTTAAAAAAACAAATTTCCAACTTTTCTATTTTTTCATTTATAAGACTTCAAAAATGTTTCAGTTTTCAGCAGTGTGAAGAATAGCAGAAGCACTCTTCAGTTGTTTTCTCTAATGATAATATAAATTAGCAGAAACTATCTCCTGCTGGTAGTTTACTTTTTTCAGTTAAATAGAAGCTGCACACTATAATAACATCTGAACAATATTATTATCATAAATTAGGTAACTTTACACTAGCCATAAACTGTATGGATGTGAGGCTCTGGGGGTCAGCACTGTTTTCACTATTTTCCAGTATAGTCATTTTTCCAGTATAGAGATAGGAACTGAAACCAGCCTCTCTCAGTTACAGAAAAATGCAAAAAAGTCATATATCAGAAGAAGTCTACAGAACAGCTGTTGCACATGATCCTTCTTAACACTGGTTGCAGAACGCTTCCAACAGCCTGTAACAACCTAAAGTTCTGAAGTATAAAAGAGTAAAACCACAGGCTAGTATTCTCCACAGGATAGATGAGACCAAAATGAGGTCTGAAGTTTGCCAAAGCAGAGAATTTGTGATCTGATGTGATGATCCTTGGGAGAGAACTATGCCTCACAGAAGAGAAGAGAGCAAAAATGTCCAGGATTCTTTGTAAATATGAAAATTCCATCATGATCCCAAATTCAATTTTACAGCTAAGCTGAGCCTCAGGATAAATTGACCAGGCACCTGAAGGATTTTTTTATGCTTGTAGAAACATGAGGACACTTTATTGCCTTCACGTCTGTCTTATTTCTAGGTACAAACAGTCTCCAGTATTTCAGAGAATGATGAAAAAACCAAATAGTCCACTTTACACCTTGAGGAGGGTGAATGCCTTGCAGTGCTTGACACAAGTTTATTCTATCTGAAAGCTAAGTTCTAATTACAACTATCTCATTATACTCATACTGAGTTTCAGAGACAAAATATTATAAATGTGTTCCCCTTCCACAAAATGTGGTTTCTTTATGGCAAAAAATTAAAAAAACAGAATATAGATATCTTTATTTTTTCTTAAGAGTGTATGGACAGCATAACACCTATGCTTGATACCTGGGGTGTGTCTCTAGGAGGCATAAGAACATTATTTGGAGTCCTAAAGGTTTTAATTGTTTTTCACAGTACTAGGTGTTGTGTCAGATTATTACACTGAAAAGGATTACTAAACACTGCAGAAAAACCCAGTTTATTTTATTTCTTATGTGGGGAGGGGAGACATTCTTTAGAAGACGGTAAAAAAAAGCAAATCTGATACAAATAATTCTTGACTCTAAAAAAAAAATTCCACCAATATAAATAGGACAATAATGATCAGCATGAAAAATAGCTTTGGCATCTTATACTTTCTGTATATGATTCCATATGGGATCAGAGGTTGGGTTTCCAAATTCCATTCCTCACATGTCCCACATTTCTTATCCACCTCCTCCAGTAGGTGATTATTTTCAGTTTATCCCACAGTCCGCTTGGTTTTCTGTAGGCTGTGAACAGGATTTTTTGTTCCAAAAACACTTTAGTAAGATCTCATTTTTAGTTGCAATTATTACAAATGCTTTACTTGTGATTGTATTGATTTTTGCATAATGAAAATACTCTGAAGCACATAAAATCAAAAAAGTGGGTTTATAATTTTGTTTTATTGTTTATCTTACAGATATCTTTTAAAAAGGAAAAATAATTGGGTTCTAGTATATCATTAGATGTGTTTTGCAAAACAAATATATTTTTAAAATATTTTTTTTGTAACTAGTTACCGAATTTTGAATCCACTCTGATTCTACTGAAATAAGAATTCTCTGAAAAAAAAGCCAAACTTCAGAATTGTATGTTGGACACTGTCATCAGAGATTGCCTCTTTTCTGTCCTTGAGCATAACTGATTCTCTTTATTAATTTCTGAGGTGGTATGTAAACCTTCAAAAAGGGATTCTTGTATTTTTACTACTTCCAAAAATGTTAATGGCCCTGCTAAAGTGACAATATCGTATGTCCATTCTTGCAGCTTGCGTTGGGTGCAGGTGCCCGGGTGTTGACAGCAGGGGGCTGCAGAGTGGCCTCTGTGGGAGGAGGCTGGGGCTGCCCCGTGCTGGACACAGGCCCTTCCAGGCAGTTCCAGTGGACCCACCGCAGGACACAGCTGAGCCCGTCAGCCAAGCTGGTGGCACATCTGAGATAGATAACTTATTTAAGAAAGGGCAAAACACTGCCTGAGAGAGAGAGGAGAGAGGGGGAAATGTGAAAGAGCGAGCCCTGCAGACACCGAGGTCAGAGTAGGAGGAGGGGGAGGCGGTTCTTTAGGTGCCAGAGCAGAGATTCCCCCGAAGCCTGCGGAGAAGACCACGGTGAAACAGGTTGTCCCTCTGCAGCCCATGGAGGACTATGGCAAAGCAGGTATCCACACTGCAGCCTGTGAAGGACCCCACAGTGCAGGAGGTGGAGATGCACTGAAGGAAGCTGCAGGCGGTGGAGAGCCCATGCTGGAGCAACTTGTGAAGGTCTGCAGCCCATGGGAACGACCCCATGCTGCAGCAGGGGAAAGGTGTGAGGAGGAAGGAGCAGCAAAGACAAAGTGTCACGGCCTGACCACAACCCCCATTCCCCTCTCCCCTAGTGGCACAGGGGGCAGGGAGGTAAAGGAGCCGAGGATGAAGGAGTGAAGCTGACCTGGGAAGAAGTAGTGTGAGTAGGGGCAATAAATTATATTATTAATTTAATTCATTGATTAACCTAAACTAAATAATATAAACTTGACTCCCCAAGTCAAGTCTGTTTTGTCCATGATGCTAATTACTGAGTGATCCCTCTGTCTTCATCTCCACTCATGAGCTCGTCATCTTATTTTCTCCTCCTGTCCTGTTGAGGATGGGGTGTAAGAGAGTGGCTGGGTGGGCATCTAGCAGCCAGCCAACATTGGTGAACCCAACAAACAAATTTAGGAGGCCAGCAAACTGTGGCAGTGGAGCCATGAGAAATGAGTTTTCCAGCATTATTGTTGCTGTATCAGTGCTGCATTATCAGTGTTTAATTAACGTAAAAGGGGGAAGAAGTCACTTCTCCAACTCATATTCATCACCTTAGAATGTCTGAGGCTGAGATGCAGGGAAGCATGTTTTTTATTTATCAGAATTTCATGATTCCTTACATGATGAGCTATACTTGTTGATTGTGCAAATAATGGGAAACTTTGAATGATATATAGTTTCTGAATTATGTGTGCATCTGATATAGGCAGTACTGCAGTCCACAAAGGGTTAAATGACATGTAAAAAAAAAGTCACCAACTTCACTGTTGCTGATAGTTGCCACGAGTTAACACAGCTGTTTCTTTCAAGATGCTCTGTAAAGATAGGACAATATATTCAAAGAATCTTCTCCATTTTTACTCCAGAAGGCCACAACTCTAGTGGCCTTGCATTTGTAGAAGGCAGTCCTAAAAGATAACCCTCAAAATATACAGTGATCTTCAAGAACGAAAAAAGAAAAAATCTATAGAATGGCTCTTAAATATCTTTCGCAAGAGGCTGCAGTTCAGAACCGCATGTCAATGACCATTGTTGTTCATAAAAGATGTATGTTAGCAATTACTTTGACCTGTAGTACATTGTTTCCTTATCCTGTTACCAGGAAAATGGTATTTCTTTGCTTTAATGTCATGTTTCAGATTTTCTCATGCATATGCATCTTTACTCAGGGTCCCACCAGCATTTCCTCTAGTAAATTGTAGCTGTTAAACTGCTCTCTGAAAGACAATAGTTTTAGCCCACTGTTAAAAGAGATTTGCTGTATGTCAATGGTTAACATTGCATTTACCAGCGTAAGTCAGGGATGTCTCTTCTGATGTCTTTTTTATGTCTTTCTGAACTTTTAGATTTGTTAAGAAGTTCTATTCTATCAGCAATAATTGTGGGTTTTTTTCTAGCTAAACCTGTGAAGATATTTTCAGAGCCTGAATATGAGTAGTTCATTCTGTTGAAAAATCAGCATCTCAGAACAAGAGGTTATTCAACTTATAATAAAATTCATAAGGGAAAAATCATTGTGAGTACCCATATTTAAACTTACCATGCCTTTACAGAACAATTTGATCATAGTGGTAACTGGGCATTATATGGGAGGTTTTTAACACTCTGAGGAAATTGGCTGAGGAGAGGAAAAAAGTAGGGAACCAGTCAAGCATATTTCTCAGAGAAAAGCTAAACCCTCCAACTGGAGGATAAAGGCATAAAAAAAGAAGATAGGTCTGTTAGAAGCAGCAGGTGGGGACAGAGGTTGTTGTTATGAAAGACATGTTCTTGCAAAGAAACATATAAACTATTTTTTATACACTGGTTGGGTGTGGAATGCTTGCTGGAGGTGACTTATTGATATGTCTCCCTCTTAAGGGAAGGTAAACCTGCAGGGTGGAATGTGGTGGATACATAAGAAATCTGTTCCATAATAATTCCCTAAGCAACATAACCTGCAACCTTAGATGTTAGCAACAGCAGGGGAGCTTGGTGTACTGACCCTAAGAGAAGCAACACAGAGGGTGGAGTGGAGTGGAGTGGAGTGGAGTGGAGTGGAGTGGAGTGGAGTGGAGTGGAGTA
>JAOBAS010000008.1:9032433-9061026 GCA_025311575.1 Elanoides forficatus | reverse complement strand
AAGTTGAGGCAAGGGAGATTTAGGTTAGATATTAGGAAAAATTTCTTTACTGAGAGGGTTGTTGCACATTGGAATAGACTGCCCAGGGATGTAGTTGAGTCACCATCCCTGGAAGTACTCAGAAAGCACGTAGACAAGGCACTTCAGGACATGGTTTAGTGGGCATTGTTGATGGTTGGACTCAATGATCTTGAAGGTCTTTTCCAACCTAAATGATTCTATGATTCTATATAGCTATATATTTATCCAATAGAAATAGTAGTACAGTTGGAAAAACAAGCACCTTAAAGTTCATGCAGAGTACTCCTTTTCTGCTCTTGTGTTTCATTCCTGTAAGGGACAGTCACATATCAAAGCCAGCTTGGTCAACCTAATTTGATCTTTCACTGGGGAATCAGCTCCAATTTGTGAACAAGATCTTAGAGCTAAAGACAGGTTACAGTGCTGTGCCAGAGCAAAGTGTCTGGTGTCTTACATTTAGAAGAGCCAGATATGAGCCCCACTTCTCATCTGGATCATAGGAATGATTAATGTTCTTCACCTGTTATGTGATCCGACACATTCCTCCATCACTACAGAATGCAATGTTCCAAATGTAGTACCCATCCCTCACATGAACTTACACAGGACTGCTGCATACTTCAAGAAAAAAAAGATACTCCCTTGCTGGGGAAACGAAATAGCTTCTTTCTTTCCATCTCACTATTGCATTTCTAAACTAAAGAGAAGCAAATGTTAAACTGACCTTTTTAGCTCAGATAATTTAAAAGCACTGTTCAGTACTCCCTTCACTAAAGTAAGTCAGAAAACTGCGTTTGTCTATAGTGCCGTATCTTGAAAGACCAGTAGAAATGTTTATAAAATACAAGTGCTTGCCTTCTCTTTGTTGACATTTTAAAAACATCTCTTAAACATGTTTTAAAAACATCTCTTTGGTGAAAAACTACCCTGTGGGATGTGTTGCCCTCAATGTCAGAAAACCCTGTACTGCTTTAAGATAATAAAACTACAACTCAAGCAAAACCATCTTAAAGGTCTGCAAATTTTTGCTTTCTCCCACATGAAATTTGAAAGAAAAAGTGTTGAACAGCCATCTGGCACAGTGTCCATAAGGATATGAAAATTTAATTGGAAAAAATGCCTATTCTGATGCTACATACAATTGCCAATATCCTGTGTTATTAACATACCAGTAGGATTAAAAAAAAATAATTGTCTATTCTTTTCCAATCTTTTTGTTGTTTTTTCTTACAGTATTTTCTACATGCACATTGCACATGAAACTATCAGTAACAGTTTTTGCCACCTGTTTTCTGGAAAACTGATTGATCTGTCTTGGCTTGCAAATTCATTGTTTATAGAAATTAAAGTCTATCAGATTTTGTAAATCGGAAGGCATAGGTAACTCCTAAAATGAAATCTTTATTATCCATGCTATCATATATAACATTTCAAAACTTAAAAAAAGGTAGGTAAATAGAAGAGATTCAAATCTCAGTGAATTTCAGCTGAAAACTTTTAAAATAGAGGCTCACATAGAACCTGTGTTTTAATTTGCCATGTTTCTTTAGGAAAGAATCTGCAATCTGACTCAAGAGCTAAAAGATATGTAAGTATAGCTGGCATGTATGAGCAAACTTGCAGAATCATAGAATATATATCAGAACATGAAATGAAAGCCACCTAGAGCTTCTACTTACGTTGGGTTTTTTGGGGGGTTTTTTGTCTGTTTTTTCTTTTTTCTTTTTTCTTTTTTCTTTTTTCTTTTTTTCTTTTTTTCTTTTTTCTTTTTTCTTTTAAATATGGGCTATTAGAAAACCAAAATAGGGTGAATCAGAGTGCATGGAAATGTGCATCTAACTTGGAGTTTAAACAGTCTTCTATGAACTGGGAGGCATTCTACAGAGGGTGACAATAACTATTGTTATCCCATTTTCTTAAAGAGATGAAGCTGATACCATCATCCTGCATATAATCTGCCTGCCGTTAACTGTAGTATCCATTAGCAAGCTTGACTAAAGGAAGGCTTTACAGTTACATTCTTTGTGAAAATGAGGAAGGAGTTAAAAAAGAGAAGACCTGTGAGTGTACATAAAACAGCTGATCAAGCGAAAAGCTTCAAAATTAGGTCATGTGTTCTTAGAAATCAAAGAATCCAAAGATGAGAAAGACTTCACAAATCTGGTAAAAGTTCAGCAGACCTGTGCACAGTCTTAAAGAACAAAATCAGCCAATGACAGAGACAGAATTAAATCTTATTGAGCTGTAAGTTTAGGAAACATCTTAGTTGCTTATGAATACAAATTTTGAAAGTCAGTGTTCTTATTGACTAGAGTGGTGAAGAACTAAGTCCATGATGCCCTCAGAAAAGATTTTGTCATTGATAAAAATAATGATTTATCTTTTTAACAGATGTTCAAGGTATTTATATTTTTAGCCCTCTTTTACAGAAAATGAGCTGCAGTTCAGAA
Organism: Elanoides forficatus; assembly: GCA_025311575.1. Lineage (NCBI taxonomy): Eukaryota > Metazoa > Chordata > Aves > Accipitriformes > Accipitridae > Elanoides > Elanoides forficatus. The sequence continues at coordinate 9,058,555 of JAOBAS010000008.1, read as the reverse complement.
AATTTGGAATTAACAAAAATGGAATGAGGAATTGTAGGTGAGGTTTTTTCCCCTCTGATTTTAGACTTTAATGAGTAATGGATTTGTTATGAAATTACTCTTGAAATTTTATTTATATTACATTTTTTTTCTTCTATACTCACTATACTGACCAGAAAAAATAATGTGAGAGTCAGTATTTTCCTCATTCACCCTCATGCTGGCAAGGTAATACCACATGTACAGTACAGGTTTTCCTGAATTTAAAAACATATCAGTTTTGAAAAGCCTGCAACCTGAGGTAGGACTAAAAACTTTGTTACGGGCTATCAAACAGACAATTATGATTAAGAATTTTAGGCACCCAAATTAGTCAGACATGCTATACTTCCTGAGGTCTTCAAAGACAGCTACTTATTTTCACTGATTCTACAAAAGAATTAAACATTTCCTGTTCCAGTTTGTTTTGGAGCTGGGCTTGGTGATAGCATGTGTGGTGTTCATGCTAAGCGCAAGAGGAAAATAAGTTACAGAAAGATGCTGGGAGTCATATTGCTTTAATCAAAGAATATTGAATTCTGCTGGGAACAGATCTCACTATTCCCAAGGTAAGAGGTGTCCCTGGATATAAGTAATTCATAGGTCTAGTTTTAAGATTTTGGAGAAGGAAAACTGACTTTACTCTTTTTGATTTAAACAGCTATATCTTCCTTATAAATGAAATCTGACACAAATAACTCCCTTTTTGTGACAAATAAATAATAGGAAATGTACAAACTAATCTCCATAGTGATATTTAGCTGCTAAAATAAGGTTACGCCTAATCATTCTTCTCTCTAGGCAACCAAGGTTTAGCGTTTTATGATTTATGTTTTCTTCTGCCTCATTTTGCCCCAATTAAAATGTAAGCAAGACTGTTAAATCTTATAAGCTGTTTCAAAGAATAGTTTTTTAATGTCTTTTCCATTTTTCTTAAATATTCTTTCCTTCATTAATAATTCATGCTCATTCTATGGGATCTTTTTGGCTATGCAAAACACCTTGACTTTGTTTCTAGAGGGAAATATTCGTAAGTTCACTATTCAACTAAAACCAATACTAAAGCTAACAATTTTTTCTTGTATTGCTTTTAGTGTAAAACTCATGAGTTATTTTTATCATCCTGTTTCCTGGCAAAAACCTAAAATAATTGCATGGTATTTTTCATGAGTAGGCAAAAAGACAGAAAGTCCTCAATTGCCTCATGCCTGAAAACAATGATAACTATTCGATAGTTACGGAATAGAAATAAAATATAGTAATAAGCTACGTCATTAACTCATCTACAGTTACCTGCATAGACTTGCAATGGTATACTGCTGCACCCCAAATTGGGTGTTCATAGTATGTTCTGTGCTTACTTTTCCTTGAAAGTATCTGACAAGATTTCAGAAATCTGCAGATTGTCATTCTAACAATGAATGAGGTTAAATATGGTGACGTTACCATTTACCCACTATACACAACTTATAATTAAGAAAAAATGCAAGATCAGGCAAAGCTCTGAACACAGGTATACAAATTTGTTTTGTTTTGGGATTTGAGAACAAATATTTTACTTCACAGTCTACATATCTTTCAGAAAAACAGCTGACAGCGTACTGTTAGTATGCAAAGGCATAAGTTAATCAATCCTAACAAGACATTTCGAAATAAAATTATTATATCAAAGTTTGTGTTCTAGACAATAGTCACTGGAAAGATGTAATCATAGGATAATTTTTGTCCACTCTAAAATAGGCAACTAAGATTAGGTAAACCACCCTTTGGAAATGCTCTTGTATTAAGACCATCTGAGGTGACCATTTCAGATTTGAATACACAACTTTTGGACACTTGATGTTAAACTAGATTATTCACTGTCTTAGACTACTAGTGCTACATAGCTGTAGCACTACAAGGACAGAAAAGAAAATGCCAGAAAATGAGTGTAGTATAGCATTCAATAATTCAGTGATAAGTAATCTTAGAATACACTAATTTATGCTATTTAACTTCAGCAAAATGTATAGCAAGCACTATGTTTATGAGTTGTTCAGTATATTCGTGATTACTGTGATCTCTTGTTACAATGGAAAAAGAAGTACTGAACTATTTATAGGTAGTGTGATTCCAGTAGCTAGAGATTTATCTTTTCACAAGCTGGTAGACAAAAACTATAAATAGCAGAATGTTATTCATTTCAGATGTCCACGGAGTATTTCTTGTTAAACTGAAATATGTTGCAAACATGACTGTGTTCCATTGCTCATGAAATGATAAATATTATTCTCTCTGATAGACAAGTTAAATCATAAAACTATGAATAATAGCCAAGTGGAATATAGTTAATTGGTATTATGTGGCTGTATTCTACATCTCCTTTCTATTTTCAATTTCCAGGTATTTCATTAGTTGCAAATGAAGATTAATTTTATAATTACACAGTTCTTGATTTCATATTTCTGGTTTTTTTCTAGAAAATTTAGTACTACAGTCAAGCGACATAATACTCTTAAATTTTCTTCATGTGAGTTATTCACTTCAGTGTCTTGAGACTTATATCTTAGAAGAAACCAAATTGAACTGTGAAAATCCTTATTTCCACTGGGAATTTTATTTTTAGATTTTTTGCTCTCCCTCCATCTGCCTTTGAGCAATTTTCTGTGCTTCAAGCATGAACAAGCAATATTAATCCAATTTGTAGTTTCTGTGAGGCACATTAAGTTAGATCAAATGCACCTCAACTCACTTCTTTAGGAACTATGCATTTATTTAACTGTTTCATTGCCTCACTCCCATCAAATCTGTGCAAAAAACAGAGCTATATACTGTGAAAAATATGTTTTTTTCTGAAGTGGATGTGGAGATGAAAAGGAAAAGCAAAGAAGGAGGAACCATACTGCTTTTTGTCAAAGGAAAGATTCTACTCTGATTCCCAAACTAGCAGTCACTCAAAACCATTTCATTTTAGAACTGTAATTCAGTCAACATTCAATTTATTCACCAGGTAAGGTACAACAGCAGTACTGTTAGTACCTGTTCTTAAAAAAAACACTCCAAAGCACATGAAGCAAAAAAGGCAAAAAGTCTTCCCTTCTCCCTTCCTGGTTTTCCGCTAGTTAGAGAAGAAAGAAATGGGATCGTTGGCCTTTTCCTCCTCCCCATTCACAGGGCAAGGTATTATCTTCTGCACTCAGGAGGAGAACCAAAGTTGACCAAAGCATTTCTCACTTTACCTTGCTTAACTGAGATTCACATTCCCTTTCTATCATTGTTCCTTAGATAGTTTGCATCAGTTTTTTTACTTACAGGTAGTAAATACTATAAAGAAGTATCTTGAGATACCACTTAATCTACATGAAAATAACCCTTCAACATACTTGCATTTTCATAGCTGTTACTAATTAGTCTTTATAATTAGTCTTTCCTCAACATTATACAATATCCAGCAGAATAAAATTGTATGCCGAGGTTTTATTTCCAGCTATATATTGTTGGTCACATATTACTATTGATCTTACTACTATTCTTATTAAAGGTGGTCATTACTTGGTCATTACTTTTCCATGTTAGATATGTGTTGTAGGTGTTCGAAAACACTCCTGTAATGGCTGCTGGTGAGGCCCAAACCAAGCCAAGCCAAGCCAAACTAAACTAAGCTAAACTAAACTAAGCTAAGCTAAGCTAAACTACATGAAGCTAAACTATATTTGGTATACAAAGGATGCATTTGTGTGACTGACCAATAAACTCCTACAATGGAAGAAGGCTCAGAGGAGATGAGCAAGGATGATGTGCCCATGAAGCTCAGGGAATAATGGAAGGTGTGACCAACAACAGCTGTTGCAAAGAAATCTGACTTTATCTCAACACAAAGGGGTCCAGAGGGTAGCCTGTGTTTGAGATAAACAGTTATGTCGGTTGAGTGGATCAACTGACTGCATCACAACTGAGAGGATCAATTGGTGGCGTAAATGTTTCTCCCTGAGTTTATTAAAAGAGTGTAAAGGAAGACAATTAACTCTATCCCAGCTGAAACCAGGACAATATCCAACTGAGTTAGAGTAGTATGGAGGGGAGCAAATACATGTCTCAGCCCAACACAGAGTATAAGACCTGAACAACTAATAAAATAATTTTGAAGAGAGCAACAGGCTTGAACTGGCTTCAGTACATGTATTCCTTCTCAGCAATTGTGGATGCTGTTGTGTCATGTCGGTGTACATATTATAAAGGCCAGTAATGGGGATCACATTGGGACTGTGACTGAACTATGGATTGCAATTGCTCTGTTTTGCAAAGTGTAACTTACACTTGTATTGTGAATTCAGTAGACTTTGTATCACTCTGCTAAATCAAAAATCCAAATTTCTTCAAATAAATAAATTTGATATTAAATATTACAACCTCCATATGTAGAACATCTAATAGAACTCAGTCAGAGACTATTAGACTCTAGCATTTTCCTTAGGGTAAATCCCTCGAAAACTCTCTTTTTTAAATCTTTCTCTTCTGCTTTTTAACCTCTGAAGCTTGGAAATAGCGGGCTTCTGAATGTACTTGAAGCTTGACCACTCAAGTCCTACCTCACATACCTCTTGATAAATAGTTTGATACCTAGGGATTATTTTACAGCCACATTGCTCAAGAGGTATGTATGAATTTCCTTAATTCTTTAATATGTTTGTCGTGTTTGAGTTTGGGGTTTTTCTTTGGGCTTGGTTTTTTTGGTTGTTTTTTTTCCAAACTGATATGGGATACAAACACTTTAAAATATGTGATGGCTCACTAGGACACACTAAGTAAATAAAAATAGGGATAATTTTTTTCTCTTCTTTCTGATTCCTATTTCTTTTTTTAAATTTAGGAATGTGTTTATTAGATTATTTCCTATTTGCCATTTTAAAAAATATACATTATATAAAATATGAGTTATGCATTATATATTTTGTATATTAAATGCATATATATATAAATATTTTTATACAAATATATATACAGTTTTAAAGTTATTAATTCAGACCAGAATGGACTAATTTGTAGGTCACTATAACAGGGCAGTTGTTGTTGGTACTGTTGCTTGACACATTTGCTACATTTTTGCTATTAAGCTGGAGAGCCTTTCTTATGATTTTCTTCTCTAATTCACGAATGTGCTATTAGGTTTCACACATACTTGGAAAAAAACACCCAATATCTAACTGGGAAAAGCCCAAAATCCAACATGGAGTTGTGTTGTCTGGATATAGCCTTCAGCATGGGAAGATTCTGTCTTTCCCTTCTCTCCTGCATGTCCCGGTAACTTAAAAAATGGGTTGCTGCTGCATATTTTTGTTTTATTTTTTTCTTACCATTTCCTCTAAGGAAACCTCAATTACAATTTCATGTCTTTCTGTCCGCATCCTGTGACTCTTCCTGCAGAAAGTTCCAATAGTGCATGATAGACGGGAATCCCTATGTGTAGATCAAAGAGCTTTTCTGGTGATATCCCTTCACTGAGACATCAAGTCTTTTTATTGGTGAATTATCAAAAACGTATTATGACATTTAACCCTTAAAGAGGCCACTTGTTTAGCATATACAAAATGGAGCTTCTCATGTATCAGAACTAGTGTGGCCAGCAGGAGCAGGGAGGTGATTGTTCCCCTGCACTGGGCGCTGGTGAGGCCGCACCTCGAGTGCTGTGTTCAGTTTTGGGCCCCTCGCTACAGGAAAGACACTGAGGTGCTGGAGCGTGTCCAGAGAAGGGCAACCAAGCTGGTGAGGGGCCTGGAGCACAAGTCTGATGAGGAGCAGCTGAGGGAGCTGGGGCTGTTTAGTCTGGAGAAGAGGAGGCTGAGGGGATACCTCATAGCTCTCTACAACTACCTGAAAGGGGGTTGTAGCAAGGTGGGTACTGGTCTCTTCTGTCGGGTGGCTGGAGATAGGACGAGAGGAAATGGCCTCAAGTTGCAGCAGTAGAGGTTTAGATTGGATATTAGGAAAAATTTCTTTACTGAAAGGGTTGTCAGGTATTGGAATAGGCTGCCCAGGGAAGTAGTTGAGTCACCACCCCTGGAAGTACTCAGAAAGCACGTAGACAAGGCACTTCAGGACATGGTTTAGTGGGCATCGTTGATGGTTGGACTCAATGATCTTGAAGGTCTTTTCCAACCTAAATGATTCTATGATTCTATAATTCTGTGCTAGTTAGGGTTTTTAATGGAGCACTGACATTATTTTCTTTGGCACTTATACAAATAACAGAAGTGAATGATAAAAGAGACCTAGTGGAATGTTCTAAATATTTTTCCTAATATCATAATGCATTTCTTAGAATCTGTGCTGATGCCAAAATCTCTGCATTTTAAATACTAGATTAAAAGGCAGAAAATGCTCAACTTGAATATATTAGAAGCCTTTCAAAAATTGCAGTCAAGGAACGCACAGGCAACAAAACTATTTGAGAGGTCTATTTTGTGTCTTTTACAGGGACCTAAACACATTCCTAAGATCAAAACACAAAATTCTTATTAATGAAACTAGAGTGGTTTTTTAGTGGCATTTTTTAGTAAATTGATGGTATAATCATTAGAAAATGCATCTTCGTCATACACTTTACAAATGTTATTTTCTGCATTCTAACAAGTGCAATATTGTTTCAAAATACAAAAATATATAAGAAAATAGTTTACGACAAACTGCATGTTTCTGGAAATCAAATTTTGTAGTCTGTAACTCACAATATGAATCTCAACTGCAAGCAAGTAAAATGAAGGAGCACTCTACCAATATATTTATTTTTTAAGCAGAAGAAGGCAGAAACCAAACCTGCCTGGTTTCTCTCCACTTCATACCTCCCATGAACTGAGAAGAAACAAAATTTTAACTTAACATAATATATGATTGGAGGAAAATCTGTTTATGGAAAGTTGATTGTCTAACTGCAGTTACATATGTATAAAAAAAAAAAAAACACCAAAAACCAACCCTGGTTTTGTAACTTAAAGTACTGAAGGCATTGATTTCTATACCTTGGAAAAAAACCCTGCTATTTCTCTTTTTGTTTATATGAATAACGGAAAACTCAAGGTCCTCTTAATTTGCTTTTTTAGTTTCTATTTTGTCTAGAAGGCATAATGCTATTTTAGACTACTTCTACTTTTAGACTACTATATGCCAAATTCTCAGACACAAATATCAAAGGACATGTGTTAGAAATGCTCTATAGGCAGGATGAACTAGAAGAACAGGCAAATGTTCTCATCTGACCTTTGCTGCTGCTGCCATCCCTGGAAAGCTGATGACCTTGCCACTCAGAGCAGGTGGGAAGGTCAGTAGCTAGAAACTGCAAGGGTTGGAGTGACACATTACTGGAAAGCAGAAAAAGCCTGGATGAACTTCTGGAAAGAATGGTGTTGCTTGTTATCACTACAGCTGTAGTATTTGTATAGCTTCGGAATTGTGTTGCCTTCTATTTTACTGAAAAAAAGCTGTGTCTGCTCTTCAGATCTCCTGCACACAACTAACCTGCAAGCAAGTGCATTCCTCAGATCTTGTGAATGGCTCTAATGAACTGAGTAGAATCACTTACAAAGGCAGCTTCTGGGCTGTTATAGGGTATAGTCTCAATTTTGCTCTCTGGATCCAATGTCAGTGTAATTTCTTCTTGTGAACTTGATCAGCCCTCACTGTTAGAATGTCATGTTAAAAGGAATGAACTCTCCCAACATTCATGTATAGAAAGTGAATATTATTTACCCATAGTCCACTTCAGTGTTTTGACTAACTGTCTCCTCTGACTGTAAAAGGAAAGGCTATGTTTACATTATCAAATAATTGTGCTGCTCAGTAGAAGTAGATTTCAGTTAGGCACCCAACACCCACATTTTTTGCCTTCTGGAGTATAGGGGAAGAGTTCCTTAGGACTGGCTCTAGCCAGGCTCCATAGGCTAAGTGCTGTTAATGGTTGGAGAGCTCTAATTTTTACCCCTGTAGCACATCTTCCACTTCAGTTTCATCTGAGAGACTGTCAGCTTCACTCAGGCTTTTCCATAAGGTAAATCAAGGCATAGTGGGAGGGCACAAATAGGAGATTCATTTAAAACATGTATTGCTATCTGAGCCAGCATGCTAATGTGAATGCAACTGATGTCAACCAAACCATGGTTTGGGGTAAATGGGTCAGTTGGAACCCATTAGACACAACAGGTCTAATGTCATTTTAAGCAACGTCAATAATGTGCAGAAGAGACCAAGAGGGAATTAACGTACCTAGTTTTCACCTGACTTTCATTGCTTCTATTTGAAAAGTGGACTAAATAGTGACTGAATGTTCTTCTGATCAAAAACTAGAAGAATACATGATATAGCGCTAACAGTACTTATTGCAAAATTATTATGTTGTTTTTTTCGAAATCATTCTAAGTTTAATGTTATTCATTCAATGTTTAATTCCATGCTTACAAATGGTTAGATTAAGTACAAAGAGGAAGGAAGGAGGAAATAATTTAAACTGCTGAGAATGGAATTGGTTTCTGTGTTCATGGTATTATGATATCTTGCCAAGCCACAGATTCCATTTTTTTGGTAGCTGTGAATCAAGCTTTTCTAAAAACCTTTGAATGGCTATCTCAGAGAATGAACAAAGTCTCACCAGTAGGAAACTTACCGGACTTCTAAAGAATAGCTAGGGATTAAGTTCTAAGGTTTTTTTATCTCTAATTGTATTATCCATTAACAGAGCATTTCAGCTACCTAAATTTCCCTCAATATGCTTCGTTTCATACCTATTCAAGTCAATGACAGAGCTCCCACTGGAGAGTCAGAATCAGCTTCCTGAAGAATAGAAACACATTTTTGATAAATTCTGCCTCTATGACTAATTCTGATGTTTGATGCCTTTCTGCAGTTATTTGATAAAAATGAGATGTTCACAGCAATTTGAGCCTTAGAAAATATTAAATATTAGATTATAGGAGATCTGTTCTATCTGATTTATACTTCTTACTGCTAAAGAGAGGGAAAATAAAATTCATAGTGACAAAGAAATTTTCTTATATTCTGAGACTAACAACAGTCAACAAGTTGGGCAATACAATATCTCTAAATATGAACCATTTCCTATTCTAAGTAATTAGAAAAAGCTAGAAGTGTTTTCTGTAGTCGAAAGTATGTCACATCCAATTAACAAACTGTGGAAATAAAATTATCCAATGGACTCAGTAAAAATTGATTTTCTATTTTCCATTTGCATTAATTTCTTATTATGACTAGCACATGTATATGTCTTGCAAATTGGTCTATATATTGGGCAATACTATCATTTTTATGCCAAGCAAATGGTGAAATGTGTCCACTATTTACTATATTGAATATTTAATTATTTCTCTGATAAGCTAAAAGGAGTAGTAAATACTTTCTCCCAATATGGACTGAAGCTTTCAAAAAATGACTGACCACAATGGACCTAAACCATAACGACATTTTTTTTGTTGGTGTTCACCTGTGGTAAACTAATTTCTGATTATATATTAATTTTTCCATTATTCTATATAGCACTAAAGGGGGTTGATTTTCTTGTTTGTTTTCTGAGTAGCAGGTTCCACTGAATGGAACAGTTAATAGTACTAGCATCATGGGTTAACCCCCATCTCTTCAAGCTTTCAACAAGAACACAAACGCATCACTTAGTGACATAAAATCAAACATTCATTTAGTGAGCAGGATGGCTGTTGGGGATGGATAGCAAGTTCTGTTCAACAGATGCACGTACACATTCATGTCTGTTCTGGACAAAACAAACTCAGACCAGTCATGTTCTCCAGTTCAGCTGTGACTGGCAACAAGGACTCAGGGGAATAGGACATTCCTTCATCCAACTGGTCAAGGTGTCCAAGTCCTAGATGGCAGCCTGGCTTCATGTGTAATGATTCTACCTTGGGCTCGGTCTTCAGCCTTTGGTACAGTGTTGGAAGTTCAGTTATATGTTTCCCTCACCCTCTGTGGGCTTGTTGTTTTCTATTTCAATTTTCTATTTCCATTTATCGCTTTCAAACTTAGATGCTCTACATAAGCTGCCATGGGCACAAACTCTCTGGGCAAGCTGCTCCACTGCCTTCCTGTCCTCATAGGGAAAAGGCTTTTCTCCTTATAACCAATCTGAACCCCTCTGGTTTCAGTCTCAGGCATACACTCCAGTGCCCATATCATCTTGGTGGCCATTTGCTGAACTTTCCTGGGTTTTGATGCCTTTATTGTATTATGGGCCCCAATCTGGATGCAGTAGCTAGATAGGTCTAATGAGTGCTGAGTACAGGGGGATAGTCACTTCCCTTGATCTACTGGTTGTGCCCCCCATTAATACAGCCCAGGATGTTTCTGGCCATCCTTGCTGTCAAGGCACACTGCGGGCACATGTTCAGCTTGCTGTCCCCCAAAGCCCCCAGTGCCTTTTCTCCATAGAAGCTCCCCAGTCATTAGTCCTCAATTTGTATCACTGCCCAGGGGTTCTTACATCCCAGAGGCAGGACTTTGCATTTGCCCTTGTTGAATTTCATGATGTTCCTGTTAGGCCGTTACCCCAGCTTTTCTATTTCTCTCTGAATGACAGCACTGCCCTCAAGAATATTGACTGGTTTCTGTGCTTATTGATTTGAATATGCCTCCCTGCTAGATATGAGTTAATATCAATATTCTTTCAAATGAGGCATTGGCCTTGTACAATGAAATTAAAACTTTTTTGACTCTGTTGAACATACCTAACTTGATCTATCCTAAAATGACATTTACCATATGTGTTTATGACTGACCACTAAAATCTGGATTTTTTTGACTCTTTCATTTCCATCTTTGAACTCTAACTTAACTCAGACATTCCTGTTATCGTTAATAATCCTTTACGGTATGACTTGACTCATCCCAATTTTCAAGAAGGGTAAGAAGGAAGACCCTGGTAATTACATGCCTGTGAGTCTCAATTCAGTGCCTGGTAAAATTATGGAGAAGGTTGTTCTGGGAGTTACTGAAAAACACTTGAGAGACAGTGCAGTCATTGGTCATAGCCAGCATGGGTTCATGAGTTGGAAGTCCTGCTTAACTAACTTATTTTCCTTTTATGACAAGGTCACCCATCTAGTTGCCCAAGGGAAGCCAGTAGAATGGTTGATTTGGGGTTTTTTTATTATTTTAGCAAAGCTTTTAATACTGTCTCTTACAGTATCCTTCTGGACAGAATGTCCAACATACAGCTAAACAAGTCCATGATACATTGGGTGAGCAGCTGGCTGACAGGTCAGGCTCAGAGAGTTGCAGTAAATGGGGTTACATCAGGCTGGCTGCCAGTCAGAGAGCTGGGCAATCACCAACTGTATGAAATTTAACAAGATTAAGTGCTGGATTCTATACCTGGGACAGACTAATCCTGGTTGTGTATGCAAACTGCGGGATGAAAGGCTGCAAAGCAGCACCATGGAAAGAGATCTCAGGGTCTGGGATCCCATCAAGGCAAGTTGACTATGAGTCAACCATGTGCCCTGGCAGCCAAAAGGGCCAACTGTGTCCTGGGGTGCACCCAGCACAGCATCGCTAGCCAGTCGAGGGAGGTGATTGTCCCACTCCACACTGCACTGGTGCGATCCCACCTCGAGTACTGTGTGCAGTTTTGGGCACCTCAGTGTAAGAAGGACATCAAAGTATTGTGTCTAGAGGAAGTCAACTAAGATGGTGAAAGGCCTCGAGGCCACTACTAAGGAGGAGTGGCTGAGGTCACTTGGCTTTGTTCATCTTAGAGAAGAGAAGGCTGAGGGGTGACCTCATCGCAGCCTACAGCTTCCTCAAGGGGGGCAGCGGAGTGGGAGGTGCTGATGTCCTCACTCTGGTGACCAGCGATAGGACAGGAGGGAATGGAATGAAGCTGCCCCAGAGGGAGTTTAGACTGGACATTAGGAAAAGGTTCTTCACTGAGAGGGTGGTCAGTCACTGGAACAGGCTCCCCAGGGAAGTGGTCATGGCACCAATCCTATCAGAGTTCAAGGAGCGTCTGGACGATGCTCTTAGTCATATGGTTTAGTTTTAGGTAGTCCTGTGAGGAGCAGGGAGTTGGACTCAATGATCTTTATGGATCCCCTCCAACTTGAGATATTCCATGATTCCATGATTCAATGACTTTTGTATTATTGAATTAAATAACTGTGGTTTTTACTTCAGTGCTCACAGCTATGCAGTTTACTTCTTTGAGACTCCTGTCCAAAGTTTTTTTCTGTTTTTCATAAGCACATTTCACAGGAACACTTTTTTTTGTGCAAAGATCACTAAAATATTATATAAAATATTTTCCTTAGTCAGTCATTGTGGAACTCTGTTTCCTCAGATGCTAACTTCTTAGAAATAGGAAAATGTAAATTTATATTTCTCTAGAATACTTGTTAGGTGTTGTGTTAATCAATAGTGTGCTACAATAGAGCATATTTGTAATAAACTTGCAAGCAGTTACTTGAAATACGTTTTCAAAAATTTAGGAGTCAATGGTACCACAAATGAAAAATAAGAATAGAATGCAAATATGATATTAAAGTCACAGACATTCCCATTATCTGGAATACTTTTTTTGTGCAGAACAATATTCAGCACAGGTTTCTACAGTCAGGCAATTGTCAACATCTTTTAAACAGTAGCAGTAATTTATTTTGCATGTTGTTTAGTAATAATATTGTAGAGATCAAAAAATTGAATATTTTATGTTTTGTGAAATCATGAAGTCTAGAAAACCACCTTATTAATGTTGATAACAATTAAAAGTTGTAAATTTTGATGAATTGTTCCTGCATTAAAGTAACATCTGTTTAAATTTGCACTGAATGTAACCATGCTTTAGCTGTCATTACTAGTTTGTTACCCACATTCGGTAGATCCTTCCTTTTACACTGTTACTCTTCTCAAAAAATGCTTGCTGAGATTCATTGAGTTAAATCGGAATCAGTATGTTGAAATTATTCCTTTAATGAAATGCTTTATAAAGAATACAATATATATTCCATGAAGGATTAAAAAGAAAAGATATAGATTAATGTATGATGCTAACACAAAGACAAATTAACATAACAAACTCAGAAATGCATTTAGTGATAAGGCCCAATAATCAATCTTAAATATTCCAATGGGCTGTTAATGCAACTTGTGGTAGAACCTGTGATGAAACCTGCTTAGTTTTCCTTGGCAGTCATTCATGAGTCCTTCGCTGCTTTTTGAAAAAGGCAAATCTAAGATTGCCTAGATTACGGTGAAAAACAGATGCAATGGCTGTGTTACTAAAGCAATGTTGTGGAAGAGGTAAAAACAGCTCAAATTTATATGAGATACTCTATTTCCAGTGACATATATTGCATTGTGACTACCTTTGGGATGCACAAGCCTACTGTTATCTTAAAACTGTTCCTGGGAGATGGGTAGAAGAGTTGAATACAGCTTGACCTTTACTGATTCATGCACACTTTTCATGAGCTACTTGAAACCACCAGTTAATAAATTCTTTAAATCACCCTGGTAAGTACTATGGATGCATTTGGTGCTCCAGTCTGATGCCTTTAGTTCACCGTATAACTAGAGCTCTAGATACAGTAGATTAAAGTAATATAGGCTTCCCAGCTATGACTCCTGTCTTGTGTGTGTCTACTTGATTGATGGGCAAGTTATTTAAAGTTAGGCACATCGAATGCCTTTAGACCTTTGTCTCTGAAAGAGAAGTAGGTACTGATTACCAGCCTCCCATTTCCTAGGAGAGTGCTCTAACAGTAAGGGATTCGTGTAAAGGGAGTAGTACCAGTTCCTGTATAGTCAGAGATTCTTAAACGCCTTTGCAGCAAACTATAATTTGCAATATGCTTTACATAAGCAGTGGAAGACATGATTTTACAAATACTGAATAAACTATAATCATGCTGTAGACCTAAACTCCTTGTTAGATAATTGCCACGCAAGGAACTAGCAAAAAGGTGGCTTTTTAATAAAGAATATGTTACTTGTGTTTAATCTAACTCTGTGTTAATACAAACTATTCAGGCAGTTTTAAGTCTGCAGCAAGTAGGAAGAAATACTGAATGTTGACTGGGCATGTCAGGCATGGAAGATGGCTGGAAGAAATTAGCTCTGCATATCACCTGGGAGCCTGCAGAGCGGCTGATGGACAGGGCTTATAACATCACAGAACAACACCTGGATGTGGACTTCTTTGTGGTGAAAAGTAAGATCTGATCAAGTCTTACTTCACTGTGACTTTATTTATTTGTTGTAGATGTTGAGTAATTTATCATATTCACAGCTGTTGATAATAAATACACACTGTAGGCAACTGCACTCTAGTTGAGTTTTTCAGAGTCATGGTGGGCTGGCATAAGAGTTTTCCACTGTGCAGGTGGCCTTACCCAAATCCTGTAAATACCATTTGATAAGCAGTCAGTCACCTACTCCATCTAGTGAGTTATAGTTGACATCACTGAGTACAAAACAATTTCTCCCACTGTTCTGTAAAGAAAAACTTTGCTCTTTTAAAATTCTATTAGATTATGAAGGAAATATTCACCAAGGAATTTGGAGAAGAAAAAACACTAAGCCTCAAGTGAAAAATATGGCCTTCAGGGAAATAAAAATAAGCTCAAAACTTTAAGTAATTTCTTAAGGAACATCTACAAAATTAAAGTATTTTGGTATGTAACAGAAGCATAAATATGTCTTTGTGTATATGAATATAGATGTATATGCATAGATATACCTTTACAACTGATACACTGCTATAGCTCAAAGAATAAAATAAAGCAGGAAATTATAAATGCTATGAAAATAAGATTTGGTTGGGAAATATTACATTATGTCTACAGCAGACTGCTTTAAAAATATATAATACTCAAGGAGCAAATGCAAGAAAAATATGTAAAATAACTTCCAAAAAATGTAACATTCTAAATCTCTCTCTTCCCCATTGTTACATATCATGAAAATAAAGCACTAATTCATTTTGACATCTTTTGTTCTTAGCAAGGGGACAGGGGATGGACTTGTGGGAAATGTTCCTAAACAAAGTGGAAACCCTTAAAGCTGTGTGGATTGCTTAGCTGAGTATTTGCACATTTGGAGTTGCTGAAGAGAATATTAAAGAATAGATTAATAACTTTAATGCATTGTTTTGGAATAAGTACTTATGTCAAGTATCTGTGGAATAAAGTATCAGATTCTTCAGCTATAACTTTTCTTCATTAGAATTTCAATATAAGGAAGCGAGCTATAAGGTATGATATTCTTAAGTTCTGTCTTTAATTCTATTGTTTTATTTAATCAGCTTATAGAAAGTAACTAGAAGAAATAGAAGCAATAGAAGAAAAAAGGCAATCCAAAGATTTTCTTATTATTGTTGTTGCTGTTATTTTAGGAAGTTATGTTCTTGGCCTCATGCAATCAGGACAGTGTTGATATGATTTAAAAGATATAATATGTACAATGCAAAAAAAAAAAGTATGCAGTTTATAGATATTAGTACTTCAGTTTCTAATAAAAGAATAATTAAGGCAATAAGATACCAAGTGACTTTGGCTGATAAGTATGAATAAGTACTCTGATATGCTAACATAATTTAATGGTCCCTAACATTTATTCCTGAGGAACCAGAATATGTCACTCTACCTTTTTAGCTACTTAGGTATATCCTCCAGAATACAAGTTTTTCAAGATTAATTATTCCATCTCATATCAGTGTAACCACTTCTCTTCATTGCTTTACAATAGTTCCAAATCACCTACAAGCGGGGTTTGAGTTATAGAGTGAGATATGGAATGTATAACTAGGGTATGGAATTTTTTCAGACTTTTTCTTCTCTTAATGTGTGGAAGATAAATACTGATTTCAGTCACACTTCATCTTTACAAATTTAGCTATCTCAATATTTAAGCATAGATGCTAAAATAAAAATCTAGACTTCCACAGTCGGTGAAGAATTAGGTCCTTAAAAGGGTGTTTCACACTAAGATTTTTATTCAGCTATCTTAGAATAAAATAACTTCTGCAGGTACAACTGTCTCCACTGCCTGGAGAGTTGGGACTAGTTGGGACTAAATGGCTGTATTTGTATGCCTGAAAGAGATGAAGATTAATTGCATCCTTAATCTGTTGGATTCTAACATATGGTTCTCATCAGTTTGTTTCAAATAATTCTTGTACTGTATATTTTGGATTAGCTCCAAGAACATAAATTTAAGGTAATATTTCAATAGTTTAAGCAATACTTGCATGAAGTAGTAGTATATTATTATTAACTATACAGGTATTACTACTTTTTTCTACTTTTCTCCATATTCACTTACTTCAAAGTAATAAATGTAACATTATTGATAGGTAAGTATGTTATTAGCTATTTCATTATATCATTAAGGACTGAATGAGTCAATATTTTGTTGCCTAGTCCATTACATTTTAATGGCATTAATTTAAGGCTTCTTAACTAGTCCTTTTTCATCATTATAGACAGATTCCTCCTCATCTTGGCAGATGAGTAATAAAACACATCTTTTCCTGGTTCTTTTATGTTCACAGAAGTTAATTACAAAAATTTTATTAGTATAGTAACTATGATGCTTATTTTAGGATTTCCCGTAGTATCTGTTAACAAGTCATCTGATAATCATCACTGATTTATACAATGTAATAAAGGAGTTTTATGACTCCATTACCTTCCTCTGGAGAAAGATATAAATTCCTACTTTCTTACTTTTATCTTTTTTTTTTCTTTTCCTTTTTTTTAAAACAAAAATACTGTTCTTAGTCATCAGATGTAACTGATTTTATGATATTGCTTTCATAGACATACTCTACTATGTCTGTTACTAGACTAGCCATGCAGATGGAACTACCTGAAATGGTTGAAAATCACTGAGCTATCATGATGTATCTAATTTTATGTCCTAATGCTGGTGTTCAAGATCTTCTTAAAATGAAACTGCATTTATCAGAACTTCAAAGTAGATATAGCTTGAAACTTAGTGATGAGCATATAGGTGGTTGCAGGTTTATCTTCTGTTCTTGATTCTAAGAATAAAATCAGTATTAGCCCAAACTATAGTACAAGATATATTTTTTTATGCACATGGTTTCCAATTCAGTACCTGTTGTTAATTAAAAAGAAAGTGCTTAAATAGGATATAAAAGGGAGAAAGGAGCTTATTAACTTGAATTATTAAAGTCTTAGGATAATAGGCCTTAGAAATTCTTAAGCAGCTATCTTTTGTCTGATCAAAGAAAGTAGACTTCCAGTGTATTCATTCCTGCATCCAGAGACTGTGATTCTTGTAAGAACTTCAGTAACCATTTTTTTTCCTAAATCTACAACATATTATACTTATGATTCTGGAGGCCTTGATTTGCCTTTGAAAAAGAGAGATACTTTCTTCTTTAAGAAGAAATATATCAGTGTGGACTTTAACTTCATCCAATATCCATGCCTGGATCCAAACATCAGCTCCAAACAGGGTTTTTCCAGGTGCTGGTCTTCTCATCAGCTAATTCAGCTTGAAGTTCATTAATGATTACATGTACACATGAAATACAGTCCTCTGCTGTAGCTGGTCCCAGTCACTCATTCTTTCCAGTAGCTGGATCTAGACACTCTCTCTCCTCCAGTAGCTGGCACCCAAACCTTCAAGCTCCTCAGCCCCACACAGGCTTCTTGTCCTACTTGTTGACTAGTCTGACTGCAAGTTCACTAGCAGCTCACATGTGCAGGCTTAAAATGGGGAGATCATGCCTGTAGATGATAGAATTAGGATTTAGTATGAAGCTAAGTTAGACTGTGGTGATAAAGTGTGAGGCTTAGTCAGGCAAGGAGTTAGGAAGTCAGCTCTGTGATGAGAGTAGGTCTATGAAATTGTAAAAAATGGCACAAATGGATAAAGTACAGTCTTACTGCCAGAACGTGATGCAGTTTGCAAAGGAAGTGAAGTTACTATGCAACAATTTATAAATATCATACATCAATCTGGTTATTAAGTTTGTCTTATGAAGATATTTATTTAATGTACTACAAAAAAGCACTGGGATTAGAAACAACAATATAAACCATCCTCTGAAAAAAATAAAGGCTTACTAAAATCATTAACAAGCAATAGTATTCTTAGCTTTGTCAGCTTACTGAATACCTGTTGACAATTATGTCAAAGTCAAGGAAGTGGCAAGAATAAAAACTCTGTTACAGGCAAAAGCGAAGAGACTATATACCTGGAAACAAGCACCTACTGTTAGCCTAAGTAAAATCTAAGTAAACTAGTCTCATCAAAATTCTACAGCTGTCATTTTTCCTGTTACAGTAGTACTGATGCTCACCATACAGATTAATGGAGAGAAGCCCTGTTAGTATCACAGCCAAAATTGTTGTACAAGAAGTCTTATAAGTATCTACCCCATTTCTTTTGTGTTATACTTCCCCTTCCAGGGCCACTCTGAGCACTAAATGTAATGGTGACACCCTTTGTCAAACAGGGAGCTGGTGGGTGTCACAGTGAATCCTCAGCATCCTGGTTTGCTCGATGGGGCAAGTGTAGCGCCAGTGAAGGTCTCTGTCCCTTACTCTTAGTTGCATGTGGGCTTGGTTTTATACACTCAGTTATCACAGCCTGCTCGCCTCTCTGTGGTTCCCAGCTAAACTGTGAAAGCCCAGACATTTTCTGGGACCCTATAGTGTAAAGCCTGTAGCCTTTACTAATAAATGGGAAAAATAAAAAAATATGATTTAGTGGATGACAGAGTTTGGGCTTCTTTTATCAAGATTGCCATTAGAATATTAACTTTACATAACTTGTTATGAAGGCCAGAAAGGTTTAGGTGAGAAATGCATAGACTTTAAAAAATTTAAAATCTTTTCCTAAAAGATTTTCTTTTCCTTTTTTAAAGTAAAAAATATTCTGCTTTAAGAAAAGTATTTGGGCATATTCATCATTGTCCGTAGTTCCCAGAAGTCAAATCCCTCAGGTAATAATGTCCTCAGGATGTAGCACGCTAGTGCAGTTGATATACAGGGCACTGTTGTTAAGAGTTCAGTCTAACTGGGAGAATTGTGTGATTCAACCTCAGAAGAGATAAAGGCAAAAAGACTGACATTTGAGGAGTATAACCAGAGAAACTGGGAAGTGGGAAGAATTGCAGCCAGACCATAACTGTGATCTGGGTCTAAAAAACTTTAAGAATCATTTGTCTATAGAAAATCACTCAGTCAGTCAAGTCTCCAGGGATTAGAGTAATGTACCAAATTAAACTTGCTTTTTTTTAAAAAGGTTCCAACCCTTCCTTCATGTCTGGACATTTAAATCTCAGCATGCCACTAAATGTTCTTTTTGTATTACAAAGTGAATTGCAGCTCTTGAAAGAAGCTGCTAGACTTTTATTTTGATTTGACAGAATAGTTACATCATTAAATGAACCAAGAGGATTTTATAGCTACTAAATTTGATTCTGAGTTGTTACTTGTTAGCTTGCAGCTCCCAGCTACCTTAGACACATTTTTTTGCAATTTAACAATTCATTCATTAATATTAGAACATTTTTCACATCATCTTTCAAAGAAATTCTTATTCTCATTTATACAAGATCACAAAATAAAGGTTACTTAGATTAGCAAGCAATGAAGCAAGAGGACACTGTGGCAATCATCTAGTCGGACCCAAAATGCAGCACAACTCAGTGTATTCTGTTAATTGATACCTGTTCATACAAGGGACATTATATTCTAGAAAAAAAAAAAATCTTTTTTTTTTTTAATGGCTACAGTGTCAGATGCATTATAGACAGACCTTGATGCATACCTTATATGGCCAATCACTCTTATATGAAAAACAAAAAGAAACTTCCTTCATTTTCATTTTATTTTCTTCTTTAATGTCTAAGCTCTCTGCTGAGAACTCTCACCCAGTTTGCTTCTTCTAGTAGGTACATATTGTTCAGTGATCATTCTTGCTTAACATTTATGCAAAAGACAAGCTTTGCTTTGCTTCTGGCTCTAACTGATTGTGCATGACATAAACAAGAGCTTCACAGATTTTTTTTTTTTTTTTTTTACTTAAACTCTGATTGGGAAAGCTCAGTTGTTTTCTAGCCCTACTTTCCTCCTCTTCCTCCTCTCATCTACACACAATCCCTCCTAAGCTAAAACACAGCAATACTTCCCACATATGTGTTTATATTTATATAGAAATATAGTGTACAATTAAAGCAGAATTTAATTTTTATGTTTTATTTAGTTAACTTGTGAAATACCCTAAAGTCTTTGCAATTATAGGCTTATCTGCAAAAATATCATTTCTGCTCTGAAGAAACAGCAAATTCTGTTTGTCTACTTATTGCACCTCCAAATCAGTTTCTCCGCACTTCTTTCTTCTCTCCTACTCCTTAGAGAAGATATGAGTCATTCTGCCACAGAGTGTTTCAATATGACAGGAGTGTCTTGTACTTACACAACCGTACTTTTGTCATGAAAATATGGCTTCAGCTATCACATGATCTGCTTTGTACCTTGATGTATTACACTTTCTCTGAATTGTATACCTTTATTTAGAATTGTAGATATTTATGTTTTCATTCTGTCTCAGGAACTCTGGTTCTTTCCAAAACTACTTAAAGAGGCTGGTAATAACTTTCCACTGTTTTTCCCAGCCCAAGCATCCTCTTAATATCCTGTGTACCAAAGATAAGTAATTTAAAAAAAAAAAAAATGAGGTGCTAGACAAAAGCAGAAGGGGATATTACAGTGGCATAAATACATGCTCCATTCCCTAAACTTTTGCTGATACGCTATGAATAGAAAAATATTTACTATTGCCATTTCCTCAAGTATTTTAGTATTTTCTTAAGGTCCTATATATCATTTATATTTTACTGTATAGCTATTTGTTGATATTGTAAATCTAAAATAATTGTCCATAATCTGCTGAATGTGTATGGTCCACATTCAGATTCTCACAAGGTGATGGAGTCCATTTCTGTTTGTTTCCTTTTCCTTATGCAACTAGCATTATGTCGGCTCATCTGAACTGTCAGTTATGGAACTCCCTGCATTGCTTCTGCTGATTATTTAACTTCTCAGTCACCTTTTTATAGTACTATGATATTCTAATGGATATGGTCCACTAGAATGTTTGACTCATTTTGCTTTCCTTTTTAACTCAATGATTTTCTTGCTTGGAAATGGATGAATTCTGTGTTTTCTAGTAGTTTTACTAACATGGAACTTTTCATAAATTTTTGTTTTATAATATGTTATGTCTTCTTGGTTTGCAGATGAATGACACTTAATTAGCTCAAACAGAAATATTCTCCTCTTCTCTTCTCTTCTCTTCTCTTCTCTCCTCTTCTCTTCTCTTCTCTTCTCTTCTCTTCTCTTCTCTTCTCTTCTCTTCTCTTCTCTTCTCTCTTCTCTTTTCTTCTCTTCAATATTCTGTTCCATTCCATTCCATTCTAACATAGCATAGGGAGAAAAATTAGAAATACATCTGTTCATTAAAGGTTTGGTTGGTTGGGGGGGGGTTGTCTGTTTGTGAGTTTGTTTGGTTTTTTTCTATTCTGTTAACAATATCTTCAGTCTTTTGATCAGTTTTTAATTCACATTTACATTATTCTAATTGCTTTATCAAAATGTCATGCAATGTCTACTTAAAGGCTTTATAAAAGTTTGATATATTATTATCAAACTGATGTGAAACAAGGACTTCCATTATCTTCTGTTGTTCCCACATACCTCGAGGAGAAAAACTTGCTTGTCATTTTCTTTTCTTCATTTAAGATCAAAATTTTTTTATTGCAAAAAAATGCAAAAGTGATTTTCTCTCAGTTTAAATCACTATGTAAAATTTTCTTCCACAAATAATTTGATATCTGTTGACTATTTCATCTGAAATTTTAATACAAAGATGAACTAATCCTTACTGGAGACAACTGTAGGACCCTCTTCATATATATATACATAACAATACATCTATCTATAGAGACACCGACTTACAGAATGTGGATTGTCTATATCCAACTTTAATGCCATATCAGAACAGCAGTTCAACAGGTAGTCACAAGGTATTGCAACCATATACTCCTACAGCCAAATGTAACTGTTTATTGATTTTTGAATCTTCAAATGCTTAGCATTGGTACTTCTATTTCTATCAAAATTAATTGTAAAGCACAAATCTCATTCATTTGAATAGGAACTGTTAATCCAGCAACATGTTATGCATAACATTTGTATAACATTATAGCTGGATAATTTTCAGAACAATTACGTGTTATGTTCAAGAATGTTTAAATGCATAAAAAGTAAGCCATGTAAGCAGCTCACTGCAATAATGACAAAATTAAAGTATAACATTTTAGGGTGAATTTTCAAAGAAGCATATTGCATTTACTTATTTTGGACTTCAAAAATCTCATCAAAATTATCTGCTACTGAGGAATGAAAGGCTGGCACAGAACCAATAGTATTCAGAGAATGTGAAGACCTCAGCAGTAGACAATTCTAAAAAAAAAAATCATTTGGCTGTTTAACATATGCATACTTTGATTACCCATTTAAGACAAGCAATTGGGATCTTAAATACACTTTTCAGAATTCACACTTTTTCTGGGGTTCTAGTATTTGACTGGTCAGACAGTGGGTACCTAGCTTATTGCTAAATAAGATTTCAGGAAAGAACAGGGACTTCTTTGGTTGTAAAATCCCTTATTGTGAGAGATGCCACATACCAGAAGCATGGCATTTTCAGCCTCTTATGCAGAATCCATATCTCAAGGCATAGCTCATTAGCAGAAAAATTGGTTGTCCCAAACTGCTACATCTAATACAGAGGACCAAAAAGCAAGAGGACATAGTGCAGTGTATCATAATTGTACGAGATGCAGGTGTAGACAGGGAAAGGAAAAGGAAGGGAAAAGTCAAATATATTAGTCATATATAAGGTCTATCAATTAAAATGGAACCTAAACATCTAACAGATTTTTAAGGGCCTAGCCTTAACATATTCTGAATATTACCAAACCAAGAGAAATGAACACACTTCCTCTTTTGGAGATGAGATACCACAGGAAACAACTCATGGCCATATCAGCAGAGTGAATAAGGTGGACAGGAATTGTTTGTTCACAGGAATTGTTCACTGTGTCTAAACACAGTAGTCAAGGAACATCAGCAGGTGACAGAAGATGGAAAAAGAATACTCTTTTTTTTTATTTTGCCCGCATACACAATGCGTAGTTAGGCTGGGGAACTCTTTTACAAAAGTTTACATAATTCAAAGGAATGCTGTATTAGCTCGTGGAAAAGAAAACTATTATGGCTTACATAGGCACTTAATTAGCTGAGTTATAAATGTTTGGAAGCTGAAGATTATTGGGGGTAAGCATCATATGTGATTTCCCTTTTCCTCCTGCTCTTTCCTATAGATTGACATTTGACTGCTTTCAGAGATAAGATGTTGATTTAACCCAGTACTTTTGACCTTATGTTTTTATGTTCAAGGAAAAATGTACAGGTCAGGAACTGGAAATATCCCAGGCATTAATATGATCTGAAGACTTTTGCAGAGTGTCAGGGTAGAACACTTGCTGAAAAGGCCAGGAGTCCGACTGAAGTGATGAAGGCAAAAGCTATGAAATTTTAGGTTTTACACCAAGAGACTTTCAGAAGACTTCTCTAAACAGTAATGGCTTAGAATTTACTTCCATCATATAGGGCAAAAATAAAGAAAATATTATTATACCCAAGATTTTTGTTCAAGAATGTCCTAATTCTGACTGAAAGATTGGCACATTGAGTAATATCTCTAGAAAAAACCATAGGCACATTCAAAAGATTTTTATGTTTTGGGGGTTATTTTCAGTCTCATTCTTAAAACAGTTTCCAGCAGCTATACTCTGGCTATCTGCTCAAAGTAAGAGAAACTTGTCCTTCAAATTTCTGACACACACTTCATCATTGCAAAATACTATCAGAACTAATCTTCTGCATGTACATGAGACAAAAATACTACTTTGTCTAAGTATAATTCTAGTTTTCATGTTTGTGTCTTCTAGAGTTTAAGTACTTGTTTTAATCGACAAAGCTCTGTTCAGCATTTTCTGAAAACTTGCATTTAAAAGTGTGGGTTTCATTCCCTGAAAATGGCTTATACATGCAAAAACACTGTTAAGATTGGAATTCATTGCACGTCTTCAAGGTTTGCAATTTCTTCTTGTTATTCTGCATTATTGTTCCATTTCTATTTCTATACTGGGAAATCTGGGTTTGATTCTATATCTTATACAAAATCTTACAAAAACTGGTTCTCCTTTCTGAAGTTCCTGAGATGAGTTTCAATGTTCAAAGGGTGAAAGAAAGAAATTATTTTTTTTCTACAAAATACAGTTCAAAAGATCTAAGGACCTATCCCTAACCTAAATTATATTTGAACTAGAACTTTCTATTATATCTGTCTTTTGAGTAAGTACTAACATTTTATCTAGCGGACAGTCCAAATTCCATTTTGTCCATTCCTCCTTCTGTCCCTACTTCTGTCCCTCCCTCCCTCCCTTTGTCTGTACATCCCTCCATTCCATCCTTTCTTCCTTTCTAGAAATCCTAAACAGCTGATATTAATAGGAACAATCATAATTTTGTGTAAAAACAATATAGATTGTAGAAAAGTCTAATCACTATACTCTCTCTCCTTTTTTCAGTTAAGCCAAAGCAGACTGTTACAAGTGTTAAGGACATTTATCAAGAAAATCTGCAGTTGGTGCATGTTTATATCTTTTTCTGTTTGAGCTCAGCCAAGGAATAGAATTTGCTCAGAAAACAGTTAAAGCCCGATAAATCAGACTAGACTCTTTTGCAATGTATTTCAGTGTTTAATCCACTATCAGCAAGCTTATACACCATCCAATTTTCTCTCCCTTGACTGCTCCAACAGCAGGATTTACACAAAGCACAGAGCACAAATTTTACTCTATTGACATTCTCCAGTAGATTTTGTGTCCAAGGTTTTACAGCCTGCTAAAACAATGGAGTTTACAGAGAAAACAACGGTTCCTGTAAAGAATACAGAAACTGCCAATGTAATAATTTTATTTTATCACCAAAGTGATTATTTTATTTTATTAGTTGTATTAGTTAATGTCATCATTATAAAATTTGAGTGCTTATTCATGTACATGTGAACAGTTCTGTTTTCAGCAACATAGGGAAAAATAAAATAATAAATAGTCATGAACATATAAAATAAGACAGGTACAAGGACTATAACTGTGAAAGGTCTTTGGCATCTATGCCAGGACATAGATGCAGTCAAGCTGATCTCCTTTGGAGCTGATTCCAAGAAGTATTTACAAAGCATGTCTAATATACTCTGATAGAACTGATCATAAAATTTGTTTGTGAAAAGTGTCTTTTAAAACACCATTGCTATCAGTCCCAAGTAATGGTACCATGCCCAGTACAGCTTGAAAAGATGTAAAGGATACTGAGAAACAGCTATAAATGAGATTGACCATGTATTGGCATCCATGAAAAGCAGCCAAGCTCATGTCCCAGACAGTAACTTGTACTAAACTATACACACTGGGTTGTGAAATCACAACTAAGTAACTGAAAAACTTTTCTTTTGCCTTTGTTATATAGGATATATGCTCATGAGGCAACCATTGTCTCATGCCCTTAAGGGACAGAAAGGAATTGTAGTCTGTTGCATTCTTTTCCATGAGATATTTGTGTCACTCATCTGTCAGAACCAGCTTTCTGATTTTTTTTTTCCCAAGCAGTTATTTCTTGTATTATTTTATTTTGCTTTCTATAAGGAAAGCAGCTATAACACAGAAGCAATCAGATTCTAGAATAGTTCACACATTTTTTGTTTCTTTCATGATCCTGAAGTACGAAGACCAAAATGCTAATTAGACTTTAGTTTCTGTTGTTCTGATAAAGCATAGGGCAAAAAGCAATTATGTTCATTTTGGTGTCTGTCCTGGTTTCAGCTGGGATAGAGTTGTCTTCCTGATAGCTGGTACAATGCTATGTTTTTGAGCTAGGTATGAGAAGAATGTTGATAACACACTGATGTTTTCAGTTGTTGCTAAGTAGTGTTTAGTCTAAAGTCA
>JAOBAS010000008.1:9012804-9032396 GCA_025311575.1 Elanoides forficatus | reverse complement strand
GGCTGGAGGGGCACACGGAGCTGGCCCAGGACACAGCCAGGGCAGCTGACCCCAACTGGCCACCGGGCTATTCCAGACCATGGGACGTCATGCCCAGTATATAAACTGGGGGGAGTGGGGATGGGGGGATCGCTGCTTGGGGACTAACTGGGTGTCGATCAGCCAGTGGTGAGCAATTGCACTGTGCATCACTTGTATATTCCAATCCTTTTATTATTACTGTTGTCACTTTATTAGTGTTATCATCATTAATCATTATTAGTTTCTTCTTTTCTGTTCTATTAAGCTGTTCTTATCTCAACCCACGAGTTTTACTTCTTTTTGCTATTCTCTCCCCCATCCCACTGCAGGGGACAGGGGCGGGGGAAGCGAGTGAGGGGCTGCGTGGTGCTTAGTTGCTGGCTGGGGTTAAATCACAACAATGTCTTAATACAAAAACTCTCAGCTTTCCAACAAAGTTTCTAGTGGTTTTGAGGCAGTGACACAATACCACTGATGATGAGAGTTCTAGCATACCTCTTCCTGTGAAAATTAGTTTCCACCAGGGATACATTTAGATGCCTGTCTTGTTTGTACTATTTTATGCAATGGTGCACTGTGCAATATTTAAATACATAGTTGGATTTGTTCCTGAAAAGCTTTTAAAATTTTTCTTCTGGTTTTGCACTGTTATGGTGTAAGTGCATTACTGTCTTTCACAGCTCAAATATAAGATCGAAAATGTCCTCATGGTGAATGTTTTGATCTTTCAAAAGACAAATAAATCCCATATACTATTGTTCTTTCTAAGTTTTTCAATTCTGTACAGGCACTACATAAATCTTCTCAGTAGCTGAAATGGTCAGTGTAATAGTATTAGTATTTAAGCAAAATGTCTTGTGTTTTTGTTAGAAATGATTAGCATGTCAACGTGATAATGCATAATTAACAATTCAAATTATCATAGTTAATGCCTTTCATGCATTTGTAATTGTCATTGACTGTTTCAGTACCTTAGTTTTAATTAAAAATAAACAATGAAAGTATGTAGCGTTTTCAGATAAAATATTAATTAGTTTGTTATGAATTACAATATCCAGTGGGAAATAAAGAATTTACTAAGCTGCCCTAACTGCCCTACAGAGCCTCTGTAAAAAAATTAAGTTTCATAAAAGTCATTCTGGTTATTCCAAAACAAAAAAGAACAGCATCTATTGAATTAGTTTATTCACTGTAGCAATTTTTAGCAGTCCAACAGAAAGTAATGGGATCATTAAAACTAAATTCTCCTCTCCTGTCTGCACAATGGAGCACTTATTATCTATTCTGCTCTTCTTCCTTGCAGAGAACTCTCATTGCTGGCACTGGTGTTTCAACACATGCAGGAAGATGAGAATAACCCTATGAATCTGTTCTGTTCACATGAAAGAGGAAAATTTAGTCAGAAGACTCTAAGAAAAGCTTGGGACTGCATTTTTCTTTTAGCCACTGAATGGAGTGCCAGCTGATACCTGTGGGAGATTCACACAAAGATTGAGAATAAACTGTGGGGACTCTATGTCCCTAATTTCCATGACAAAACTTTTTCATCTTTGTCTGCCTCAGAGGTTTTTAGTGTGGACCATTGTTGTAATAACTTAAGGTTTGCCTGATTCTACTTTCTTTAGGTACTTTGTGATTCTGTACCCTTGGCTCAGCTTATTACCATGAAATACTAAGCCAGGGTGGACCCCAGGACAGGAAATA
Source organism: Elanoides forficatus (assembly GCA_025311575.1). NCBI lineage: Eukaryota > Metazoa > Chordata > Aves > Accipitriformes > Accipitridae > Elanoides > Elanoides forficatus. The sequence continues at coordinate 9,030,671 of JAOBAS010000008.1, read as the reverse complement.
CTGTCCTAATTTCTCAGACGATATATGTCTAAACTGAGGGACTCAGGGATAATTCCCTGTTCCTTGATACACCACTGAAAAGCTTCAGCACATATGAGACCTGGAAGCACATATTTCTCCCTTCTTGCTCACATTTTTACTGAGCAGAAAGCCAGTGTATGAGCAAGGAGAAAACCTGTGGTTCTTTCCAGCTGGTTACGAGCACTTGCCCATCAGGACATGACGATACTTGGCCATAGCGCAGTGTAGTTTAGACATAGACCATGTTTCCTGATTTCTTAAATGAAGATGCACACAGATGTCTGAGGCTTCTATAAAGTTTCTTAAGTATTTTGCAATATCTAATAACAGCATAATAAATAATAACAGCATAAGAAAAAAAAATAATCTCAGAGATATTGCTTCTTGCATGCTTGATAAATACTGCCAATTTCCCTGAAAATTGTTTATGTTTGTCTTAACTTATTAATGTAGCTTTTCTTATATGACTTTAAGAATAAAATAATAAAATAAAATAAAATAACCCTCTCCATATTTGTCTCTATATAATACTACATTGTGTGCATATGTGTATTTGCACACTTAAAACTTTACACTAATGACAGAAAAAAATATTTTTGTTGTAAACAGTTTTACTCTTTCAATCAGATAAATATGGCAATCTTATAATCTTTATATTTGTTTCTTGGATCTATTATATGTTTATGCATACTTATACAAGAAGCTTATCAAGAGATATTACCTACAGTGAGTAAACATGTCACAGAATATGCAAGTTATAAGCATAAGACAATAAATAGCCTTTTAGCATTTTTCTATTCAAATTTCTCTTACTTCAAGTGACATGTAGCAGTAGCAAAGACCTGTAATGCTAGTGTCAGCTATCTGAACAGAAAATGTTTGGTCTCCTTAATAGACATTAACATTTCTTCAGGAAAAGTTTACTAGATTATTCATCTTCAAAATTATTGTGACAACTTCCCTGCTAATATGAGGCTGCTCATACAAACACAAGGCAGTTTACTACCATTACCAAAAGTGTCCACAAGGCCACTGATTGCCCTTTCTTCCTGAGGTATGATCAGCACTAAAATACGTCAATGAGTTACACAGGAAAAGCACTTATTTCACCATGAAATGAAAAGAACATTATAATAAACTAATTCAGGTGCAGATATCTACTGTTGACTTCTAAAATTAGGTGAGATGAATCCTACTTACCTTATGTTTGGAAGGATTTTGGCTTTTAGTCAGAAATATAATTTCTTCTCTTGTTGCCCATTAGAAACAGCATGTAAGTTAGCTGGGTTCCTTCTACAGTCAATAGAGAGAAAGACATCTTAAAAACCTAAATTATTCTGGACTATGATTAAATCATTTTCTAAAGGCCTCTCCCCTTATCTACAATAGGAGGACCATACATAGCTATGTTTGATTGCAATGATTGACCGTAAAACCTTCAGAACATTAGTTAAGTGAGATGAATCCCTCCTTAGGAGTGTAAGGACTACTTTGATTCTTACACTTAAATACTGAGTAGTGATGGGCATTACAGGAAGCACCAAGACAAACATGCACAAAAAATCTTACAAATCTACTGCACGAATATACGCACATGCTGTGATATAAATCTTCTCTTCCTGGTTATCTAGTATTTTGTTAATCTTAAGAAGTCGTGTTCTGTAACTGTTTTGTACTCTGAGAAATTAATCAGATTTCAAAATGTTGTGGAATTTTCTGTTCTGATGGCTTCCTATACGATCCAGTCTCACAAATCTGTACAACTAAGCAGTTCCACTAAGAATGTTTTTTGTTGTCTGTTTGAGCTTTTTAGTTTGGGGGGATTGTTGTTTTTCTAAAATTCTAAGTAGTACATGTGCAACAAAAAATATATGCAGCAAATCTTATACAGTGGAGAAAGCAGTCCTGTTTTATTTTAAAAGCTTACCTCCTAGAGATGCTGAGTCTGACCTGATAGAAATCATTACAGCAATTTCCCACAGGCAGTAAAAAGGAACAAAATGGTATAGTCATTCCCACTTATGGTTCACTGCCTGTAATAGTACATGTGTCTCATCATGATGGCAACAAGTTTAAAAAAAAAAATTGAAAATAATACACAGCCCAAGGGAATTCAGGGATTCATGTATGCTCTGTGTAAAGGTTAGAGTGTTATTTTACCTAATAACTGATAATAAGCTGAAAACATCAGATATACAATATGCAATGTTATTTATCACAGAAGAAAGATAAATGTAATGTCGTGGGAGAGTCTGCACTGGCAAAATATATTTCTTAATTGTGTCAATGTAGTATCAAGTGAAACTCAGTTTCTTGACCAAACTATCTGGGTTCTAACCTTTCTTTTGGTGATACATTCCTTCTGGGTTTATGCTTACTAAATTGAGTTCTGTCCACAAATGTAATTGGTCTGCTTTCTAGACTTTGTTGATTTTCTTGATCATCATCTCAAAAAGATTAAGAGAATAAAAGAATGAAAGCAGAAAAAAAGTTTAATAAAATTAAAATATTTGAACACAAGCATTCTAGACTCTGAAAAACAAGAATATGAAGAGAAAAATGACTGAGGTTTGGGATACATTTTTCACTATATAAGTTAACAAAAATTAGATGAGTGGAAAAACAAGTACAGATTTTTCAGAGCACAATAAAACTACAGCACTTAAGTAACCTGTACATAAAGATTTATTTTAATATGGTCTGATAGATTGTATAGAGAGCAAAAGATATATGTGTGGTGAATCAAGATAATGGCTGTTACATGACAAGTAGACACCTAAAAGAATACAGAAAATTAGCAATCAACAGAATTCATACGTTAAATACAATCTGTAGAAGAAAAATCTTATAAAACAATGATACAGATTACCTTTAAACAGCAGTCCAGGAATCTTAGGCTATTGGCCAAACCCTAAGTAATATCTGACAGCACAGGGAAAATTTAGATTTAGAAAATGAAAGTAGCATCATTTATTAATTATTCTTCCCTACTATTTATTGACTAAACACAGAAAAAATTATGCTAGTGAGAGATTAAAAAAAAAAAAAGCAATAAAAGTCCCTCATTCATTCACCTGGCAATACATTGTTGTGCCTTATACCTTCAAATGCGATTTCCTCTTGAATAGATATATAGATGAACAAGCAAAACCTCCTTCAAATTAGTATTTATTTAATTGAGCTGGAACATCCATTTATGGAACATCAGTTTAAAACACATGTAAAGACAAGGCTTGTAGATATGTAATTTTAGATACACAGATGGCCAAAGTTTACACAGTTAGATCCCATTCGCTAATTCGTATGCAGATATACACCATAATCTTGTGTCTGAATCTAGATCCAAAACCCATCCATAAAGTTTGACACCACCACTCCTGTGTTACTTAATGGATATTTAGAAGGCTGACTGAAAATTCTGACTAATGGACCCAAGCAGCAAGTTGCATTGTACAAGGTGAATTAAATGAGACTTTTTTATGGCAATTGTGAAATAGAGAATGTAATTATATAATGAAGGACTATATTATAAAGCATGTGTACAAGAGCCCCAAATTAACAGTACATCTGACCTTAATGGTATTACTTCCTACTTTCACATGCTTAACTATCTACCTGTCTCACAGAATCTGAGTAAGTGTACTAAGATACATGGGACAATTTTGTGGATTATGACAAAGCCGTCTGGGTCTACCGTGACTGCATACAATTTACAACAAATCCCAAAGGCAGGCTACCAGACTAAAGACCCCAAGCAACTTATCTGGGCTAGAGAAACACAGCTAACAGATACACACAGTAATTTGTTGATAGTGCAATTAAAACACTAGCAATCTAACCATATCACTATTATGAATCCAGTTACCATGATACTAACACATATGCTCTCAAGTATTCTATCAGTGCTGCTTCACAGTAATAATAGTTAAAACTGATAAGCACAAACATTCCAGTTTCTATCCCTGTTTCTGCTTTGCTAACCATTGCTGTGCTGCTCTGGGTCTTTAAGACAACAGTGTTAACCTTCCTTAAGAAGGTGGGTGTTGGAAGGATCACAGCAAATTGTCAGTATGACAAATTCTTCGCCAAGAGAAGTACAACGTTGATGCTGGGGGGTTCTTCCTCCTTCCCCTAGAATCCACTCAGGACTATTCTAAAACATTTTCTAATAAACAGTACATTTTCTAATAAACAGTGCTCTTTCTTCATTGGCCAGTGTTTTTGTTATATCCCACATTTACTATTCTGGTATGTTTTATACTGTGTATACATGATTTTTTTTCCTCTTTGTTATCACCATATCCTTTTCACCCAGCACTCAAGGTTGCTTTTTTTGATGATCAGTAACTGGTGATCCATGACCTGCATGTAGCCCCGGGCTTTCCGGCTTCATCCTGTGCACACATTTTAAAGACTGCTCTCATGTATTATGTTCTTTGGTCATAGATCATTCTACACTGAACGACAGCTGGTTAGTACTATTAGTTAAATTTATACCAAAACAATAACTGCAGTAGTTGTTTTACAATGAAATTGCACAAAGCTAAACAACAACTAAAACTAGTAATATAACAGCCACCTGTGTGTAAGACTTGCTGTTAACTCAGCTAAAATAAAAGTTCCTGGCAGATCAAGACAAGTCCAGACAAAACAAGCCTCGCAAATCCTAGTCCTGAGTCCATGCAAAGTTAATGCAAATCCTGAGGTCTGCAATGGAAATGCTGTAACTACAGGGCTACAGAGTCATAGTCTACATTGGCATTTGCATTGTGTATGATGCATGTACAGATTAAAACATGCTTTCCAGAAAGGGTCTTTGTTGTCCTCTCAGAGCTTGTACTTTAAGTTAATGTAGAAAAAATGATTCAAACAACAAAATTGCATTTATTTGGCAATTTTCTTTTGTAAAATCTTTATAAAGAAAATGAAAAATTTCCCAGTAAATGGTGATTTAGCTGTTCAAATATATTAACTACTCCAGGAATTTCATGGTTTATCCCAAACAGTGCTGTACAGTGTTCTGATGATTTGGCCTATTCCATTTTGTTAAAACTGTCAGTAAAATCTTATTCAATGAGCTGGCTTGGTGAAGGAGAAATGAAGTGGAGATCAGAATTAAAAGTCATGTTTGCAAGGTTTATGAAGTTTGTCAAAGACTTAGAACAATGTAACTTTGAATAATTCAACAAATTCCATGACTTTTCAGGTCATCAAGAGAAAGCATTTCTCTTCATTCTGGTGTAGATTGTTTTATTTCTGCACAGCGTAAAGCAGTTATCACTAGGTATGCAATTGCAAGGGTTTTTATTATCTGGGTATCTGATTTGACAAATGTTTTGGACAGATAGGTCGACTACAATGGATAAATGCACAATACAAAAAATTGTTTGATGATGTGTTACTAGGTCTTAATTTTAAAAAATTTGTAGCAGTATTGCTTTAGCAAAACAATATAATATGGTTAAATTATGTAACTTGTCTCAAATTCCTTGATGCTCTAATGCTTTCTGAAAGTTTCTTATGCTGTCTACAAAAAACAAAAATCAGAAAAAAAATCTACTCTGAGAATGTTTTAGTGCTTGAAAACATATATTGATTTTACTTTTTACTCATTTTGCCATTTACTGGGGTGGGTTCCATTGCAGAGTTCTTCCAGGAAAGCATATAAAATTGCTTTTCTTCGGGATTGATTCAGGCACCTCAGCTTAGTGTCTATGGCTACTTTAACACCATGCCTACCTGAAACATCCATAGCAAGTTAGCAAGTATGACACAGAAGTTACAAGGTACCTGTGTTTTTATGGGGCAGCGGCTACAGACCTGGCAAGATACCAAAGGATTCCTCATATGTCACGAGTTACCTGGGTTCAGGCAGCTGAATCATCTTCCAGATTCTGCATTGACTAGCAACTCATATACAGCACATTCAGTGACATTTGAGACATTTCAAGGTATCTACCTTGGACTGGTACATATGGCATACAGCTGGCTTATGCCTTTCAGAAATCCATCAGGAAGCCAAGAAAATATTAACAAATTCCAATAAACATTTCTCAAATGTGATCTGATCCTGTAAATGCTAGTAAACCATGCTGCCTTGCTCACATGGAGACCCATACAAATAGACTGCAAAATTGAGGTGTCTTTGTATGGAGTTAACTAAAATCTCAGAGGTGTATTTTTTTTTTTTTCTTTACAGAATTGCTGAGCAATTTTTCCTTTAGGATGTTCATGAATTGAGGAAAGCTTATCTCTTTGGTAGAAGTGCAGTGTAACATACCATAATTTGTACATTCTTAGTAATCATTCGTTCTAGAGTTTGGTGAGCCAATTTGCAAGTACATTAGACTAAAGTTGCTGTCTATATTCAGAAATACCTGTAAGATAAATATTCAAATTCCAGTGAACTGAAAATACCTGGTGACCTTTGTTCAGGTCAAAACCTCTTGGCAGCAGAAATTGTCTTCCTTTGGTGTTTTTTTACTATGTTTAGCACATGTAGCTTTGTAGCACATGCAGCTTCACGGTTGGGGCCTTTGGCTGTTACCACAGTAGAAATAATAAAAAACCTATACCACAAAGCAGCAGGGAGGGGAGAGGTGTCCTTTTTATTCCTTAGATACTTAAACACTTTTCCAGTAACCTGTTAATTAAGGGACACAATTTGCAGCTCAGGCATAAAAAGATTTCCTAACTTCAAAGAGAGCTAGAGTCTTTAATTTTAGACTGACACTGAAGAGTGCAAAAGGGAAAGTGTAGCAATCCAATTGCAAATACGAACTACAAGGAAAAATAATCATACAGAAAGATTGATTAATGATGTTAATAAGAAAAATGCAAGCCTTTGCTGACTAGTAAAATAAAATTTTAAATGGCAATACCACATACTGTTGACTAGATACTTCTGTCAAAATCATTACAAAATCTGTCATTTTTGTGCCTTATTAATTTACCTTCTTTAATATTTCTTTTTTTTTTCTTCAACCTGTTTTTATATCTAAATAAAACCTTTTAGGTTTGTACAGGTATGACAATGTTACATCATTTCCTTTATTCAGTCCACAGTGCAGATGTTATCATTCTAATATAATTTGCATCAAAAATGCTTCATTCTTCTGAATTGAAATCAACAACTCCAGTGTACTCTTTTCAATTATACCCCTATTCAAGATTATTTAACTGCCTTATAGAGATGTCTAAACTGTATTTTTGCTAGTACAAGCTGGCTAAAGTCCTAACTTGGGTTTTGTAACTCACCCTGCTAGGACTCCCAAAGCTAAGATTAATCTTTTTCTCTTTGTAAACGGATTTTTTGGTAATATGAGTTTTCCATTGCTGATATGGGTTTAAGCACAATCAAAAGTTTGGCATACTCAGGAAAATATTTTATGCTTAGTAGGCTCAAGCCTTACTGATGTTATTAAAAGCACAGATTTCTTTAAGAGATTATCTCAGTCAGGCAACTGCAGTATTAGTTCATGTCCTAAAAATACTTCTGTTCTGTCAACTTATTGATCCGTGTGATGTGGAGGTTAAAGTGGAAAAAAAAAAAAAAATTACAGTCTTTTATAAATATAACTAGTCTGTATATGGAAATTCATCAGTACCACAGCTTCATTTATCCTGAAACGGGAAATAGTCCTTTTCTTTGCCAGGATATACTTCTGTTATTTTTTCTTTCACAAACAGTTATCAAGAAATTCTCCTCCAATGGAAGTACTAGTGAAGATTTTTCTTCATTGGTGTCTGTAAACTTTTCTGTAATGAACTTTACTATTGGAAGAGTATTTTCTTTGTCATTTAAAAACTTGTGTATTCTTCAGAAGTTATCTGATACTTATTTAAGTTCATACATGTTCACAGTATCAGAATGCATAAATTTTGTGGACAACAATTAAATTTATATTTTTGAGGATAAGATGATGAGGTATTCATGCCAGGTAGAAAGCTGGTGAAAATGACTTGGTAGCTACAAAAATGACAATTATATTGTATGTCCACTTATCTTTTAAGCTATCTTATGAGATAAAACACAGAAGTGGCAGGCAGAAATCGACATTTTGAAAGCTATTGGTGTAGCTAGATATTGCACAACAAAGCATTATACTGTCATCTAAGAAAAAAAATTTTCTGTTTTACTTGCCTTACAAGGAAAATAGACTGATTAAAACAGGCTGATTAAATTTTCTGCGGTAGGTGAACAGAGCTAGGGAAAAAATATGTGTGGGATAGAATGAAAAATCAAGACTGAGTCTTAGAAATATAAACAGCTAAAAGAAATTAAGTTTCAATTTCAAAACCAGACATGTAAGTTCAAACCCATTATAATGCATCTTTTATGAAGAGGGGTAGGTTTCAGGTTTCATCGGTCAGCAATGTACTTTTTCTCTCAAGTTTTGTTAAGTAAAGAGGACTGAGTACAACAAGATCTAAAAAAAACCTCCAGAATTCTAATCTAGATACTGCAACATTCAGCACTGCAGCATTTTGAGGAAAAGTGCCCATCTCTGGGAGTGGCATTCTAAGTGTGGGTTCCTCTACAGCCAGATTAGTGAGGTAAGGACTAAATAAGTAGACTACAGGATGGGTGGGAAATTAGCTGGATGTTCTGTCTCGAAGGATTATGATCAGTGGCACAAAGTCCAACTGGCAACTGGTTAGGAGTGGCATCCTGCAGAGGTCAAGGCCAGTGCCAACATTGTTTAACTTCTTAATGGCCTGGACAGATTGGGAGGATCATATAATTTGAGTGGCTATTCAGAGAAACCTTAACAGGCTGCAAACATGGGCCAAGAGAAACCTTGTGAAGTTTAACAAAGGCAAAACCAAAGTTCTCCACCTGTGACAGAATAACTTGATGCAACAGCACAGACTAGGGTCTGACTGTCTAGAAAACAGCTTTGCAAAAAAGGATGAGTATCCTCACAGAAAACAAGAATTTTCTTGCAGCAAAGATCAACTGCCTACTGGCATGTATATGCAAAAGTGAAGACAGCAGGTTGGGAGAAGCGATTACTTCCCTCTGTTCAGAACTTGTGAGACAATACCTGGAGTACTGTGGCCAATTTTGGGCTCTCTAGTACAGGAGAGGTACTGACTTAACTGGAGGAAATCAAGCAGAGAGCCACGAAGATCATTAGGGAGCACATGACAAATAATAAAAGGCTGAGAACAGGGCTTGTTCACCCTTAAAGAAAGAAGGTTAAAGAAAAGGCTCAGGGAAGGCCATACTGCTGTCTACAAGCACCTAATTAGAGGCTATATTGAAGCTTGTTCTCACAGGCACACGGTGATAGGACAAGAGGCAGCAGACACAAGTTGGAACATGGCAAATCCTGATTAGAACAAAGCGGGGTGGGGGGAAATCACCTTTAGGGTCATCAAGCACTGGAACAGATTTCCTAGAGAGGTTGAGATGTCTTGATCCTTGGAGGTGTTCTGAACAAAACTGGAGAAGGCCCTGAGCAACCTCCTCTAAGTAGACCTGCTCTGAGTGGGAAGTTGGACTAGTTGATGTAAGTCCCCTGAGGTCTCTTCAAAACAAAGATTTTATGATAAACATAGTTTTCTAGTGTGATATGAGACCTTCCAAGTTATCCAAGGCACCCACACACAGCCAGTAGACATCGTAAATGGTTTCTAGGAAACCCAAACCTTTCTGCAGTGTGAGCTGGATGCCAACCAGGATATCAAGAACAAGCAACTGAACAAGCTGCCAGGATGAGATTTTAACTTCAGAAGCCAGGATGTAGATTGAGTTGTTTACTGTTATTCAGCAGTAAATGCTGAAGAGTGGTTTTGAATTATTTTTTTTTTTTACAATCAATGACTATTGCCTCACCACAAGTAATTTTTCAAAATCATTTTTGGAGACTGGAAGTATATAAATAATTTTGGTGTGTCCATTTTTTAAAAAAAGACCTTTAAAAAGGGAGGTAGGAACAGTATTTTCTGATCTTTAGGTTTCAGTAAAAACTTCTGAGGCTGGGCATCTGAATATGGACAAACAACAAAACTGTAGTGAGAATCAGAGTTATCATTTATTAGTAACCAGATAATAATTATGTCATGAATGATAACATAATTTCTTATCCAAATGTTATGCTTTCTGCTTTAGGTGACAGCATGTACCCTTTAAAGAACAGATGACACAGATTCATTCTTTTCAGTATCCCACAGAGAAAAATTGTAATGATTTTTTAAGACCTCAGAGTAATTACTAGGAGTATGTGGAACATCTTGCTAATGTGTTCTAGATATGCTGATAAACTCTCACACAACTATATTACATTTCTAAACCATGTAAGATATTCTCAGCAGGTTGTGTATTTCAATATTACCATCCATCAAATTGGTCTAGCTTTACTAAAAGCAGCAGAAAGTAAAATGTCAAACCCACATGATCAAGCATCTGTTTTGGAGGAAAGACAAGTGCTAAATGACCCAGAACTGCACTTATGAGAAGCCAGAAAAACAAGAGCAATAAAAAATAAACCAGAATTTTTTAAGATTGAATAAAGAAATGTACCTACTGTGCTGCTTGTTTTTTGTTAAGGGATATGTTTATTGTGCAATAATCTGCTTAATAGCTCATTAAAGAATAATTTCCTGGGTTTACTTCTGTTCTTCATGTAGAATTCTGCACCTGCTACACATTTCCACTTATCAGCCTCAGTGTATCTGAAATGTTTAAATGCCATTATATCATCTCTGTTAAGAACAAGAGAGAGCACTTCCACCTCAGTCACGCTTTCTATAGAAATCCTCATGTCATCCCTCATCTCTCAGAGAAATATAATGATTCTGAGGAACCACTAAGCTGTAACAATAAAACATAGCTAAAGGGAATATTAAGCAGAACACTAGAAATTAGTTTACTGCCTATTAGTAGATAAAAAACCTCTCAAAATCTGAACAGAAATCAATGCTCTAGACCAGGGACATATAATTATAATATATACATCTGCCTGGAGACCAGCCCCTTTTAGTCAGTATATTCCTTTTCCTTAGAAGTACCTCTTTACCAGAAAGATAATCAATACTTAGAAAGACTTCAGAAGAAGGTGCCTGAAGAATTGACACATGAGCAAGTCTTAAATAAATTAAGTACAGAATGCTTGGCCAGAAGATTAAAAAGAAAAATTACAGTATTGGTATTGAAGAATGAGAAGGTATCTTAACCAGGTGCAAAAAAAAAAAAAATAAAAAGAAAGAAATAGATAATTTTTTTTAAAAAGTTCTTATGTAACAGTTCCCATAGTGAGATACGAAATGGCTTTGTGAGGGAATTAGTGGAAATTGCAGTGCTTTGGACACTGTAAATAACAAAAGACAAAAATATTACTGTAGAGCATACTGCTTTGGCAGGGAGAAAGACCAATAAGCTGAGTATTTCAATTGTTTTTACTGTGTCTAAAGATAACAGAGAGTTCACAAAATTTTACAGTTACAGCTGTAACAGTTCACTAGTATGGTTTCTCATGTCAAGAGAACAGTAATCCAGGCCACCAGCTACTAGGGTTAGCCTACTCTAGGCTATTATCCATTGCAGGTACAACAGTAAGTTGTAACTGCCAAGGACTAAGTGGAGATTTACACTAACACTTGAAAACATTCATTTTTTCAGAAAATACTTGTTCCAGCCCCTTCAGTGAAAAGGGTAGATAAAAAATGTCAAACAAACTTTGAAAATTTGAATTTCATGACATTTTTCCATCTGAAAAATGCAGTGTCTATCTTTAAGAGCTTTTTTCCAGTTGTAGTCCCACTTTCATTCTCATTTCAAACAGCCCTAGCACTCGTATCAGCTGTACTTTTACCTTTTAAAATATTTTATTATAATAAATGCATATTTCATGGCTCTGCTTATCACTTACAGCAGCCTGGGAAGATTTTTTCTCTGCCCTTCATATACAATGTTTAAGGTTTTTTCCCTTTCCTATCAAACATTAGATACTGATTACAGAAAAAGATAGTGTGTATAGCAGAATGTACAGGGTTTTTCACTGATGTTAAAATCTTGAATTTTCCTTGTTGAAGTCCTGCTCAAGTACTTAGTGTTTAGCCGTTCACCAGATTTTGGCACAGGAATAAATTATCAACATATTAATTTTTGAGAAACTCTTTAGTATTATTCTCCTTTCCCCTTTGGCACGGAGATCCTCAAATTTCGTAGTGCTGAAAGTAGAATACTTGCAGCACCTTTGATGTTTCTTGCTCCCTTTTCACAGAACTTCACAGCTGTGTCTTTTAGTCTTTCTTTACATATTTAGATTTCCTTAGTTTGCAGAACTGCAAAGTGCTTCATGAGCGAGCTGTGGTAGAATCTACAGTGGCTACTTTACAGACACTTCAAATAAAATTTTGAGTGCTTGTGTGTATTTGGTTGCAAGGGACTAAATTCAATGATAAACTGACACCTTACTCTATATTTCAAAACATTTCCTACTGAAATCATTCTTCTCCATTTTCAGTATAATGGTTCTGTAATTTTTTACAAAAAACTCTTTGTCTAAAGCTCTCCATGGTTTTTTTCTGTTTTTTTTTTTCTTCTTCTTCCTGTCCTAGAATCTTCCTTTAGCATTCCCTCCACTCCAACTTCCATCACCTACCTATCCCTACCTATCCACAATTCTCTGATTCCATTTATTTAATGTGTGTTTCCAATTAAAAAAAGTATGCATATAAGCCTGCCATTGCCTTATTGTTTCTTTTCTCACATAGATATTTGAGAATCTGACTTTGTCTAATCTCTATAAATATTCTTCCTTTTCCATATTCTTTGATGGTTTTGAATCTGGTTTTCAATTTACCTATGTTGTGAACATTTCTCACTCCCTTTATATAATATCGTTTTCATTCTGGTTTCCTTTTTTCTTTGCTCATGTTCTCTGATATTGTAATTAGAGATAATTTTATTCCTGAGACAATTCTAAAATATACATATCACTAGTTTTCTTCCCTGTTTCTGCTTCAGTTTATTAAGCTATCTGTGTGGGCATATGGCTGTGTCATTAACTATGTTTCAGTAGTTCTTCTTTAAGATCAAGTTCCTTGGGCAAGGCAGCACAACATCCACAGGTTTGTCCTAGCATAGTTATCCAAACCAGCTGAGCTGAAACCATACTCCCAACATGGGCCACAGATGGGCCAGAGGGAAAAGTAACTTTACAAAGTGTTTCAGGAAACCGTGCTGTTCAGAGAGCTATGCCGAACTACCAAGTAACACAAGGAAAAAGACATATTTTACCTTGGAGTATCTATTAGAGGAGATCCAAATCCAGCTGCCCAACAGAGGCAAGGCTGACACAGCTCCATGTCCCCAGGACCGACCAGTAGTCAACCTGAGCGTGTATTCCCAGTAGGCACACAAACTCACATATACAATGCACGCACACATATAAACATATCCAGCCACACAGATCACAGACAGACACACAGAGCATTCACATGAACACAGTACCAAGGGCTTCATCCTGCACCTCTCTCCTCTCAGACAGGTGCACTAGTGCAAAATTAATCTGTATGCACAGTACGGACGGCCCCGGCAGCTGGGCCCTGACACTCAGTCTCTCTAGCTGCCCCTGCATCCCTGTCTCCACAGTTGCTGTCACCTGGACGTATGAGCCCCTGAGACCACAGCCCCACTCTAGACCCCCCTTGTTAACACACGCGGGAGCACGTACACCCACACAAAACCCCCGTTGACACACCACAGATTCCCCAGCAGCTGGCCTTGGACACATGGTCCATCCAGCAGGTGGTTCTGCATCCTTGCTCTCCCCAGGTGCCTCGACCCGAGACACAAACACACGCTGAGCCCACGTTGCCTCCAGCAGCCGGCCTCGGGTCCCTCTGAGAGCCAGCTCCTCCGGTGGCCCTGCTCTTAGAGACACATCCCTCCAGCTCCCAGGCCACTTCACCTACTTGCCAGGTAGTCTAGCTTGATCTCCGCTAGTGATCACACTATTGGCAGAGCTTTAACCATCTATTTCTTTCAGTTTTCTTAAGGCTCTAAGAGACTCCATCATATAGGTATTTTTTAACATTACAGCCCTCTGCCCTTTAAGTTTATGAGACGAGTTCCTGTCATTTTTCCACATTGGATAGAGTTTCCACTTCTCGCTCTCTTTTTTTTTTTTTCTTTCTTGAAAGTGCTTCAGGGAGAGCTAGGACATAAAAAGCAGGTGTGGAAGTCTTTTGATCTAGGGAAAAACCTGAAACTAAAGATTTAGATAAGCGTAACCTTACATTCAACAAATAAAAAAGAGTATACGAAAGCAAAAACCCAAGCCTTCATATCTCTTTCTTCTCCTTCCCATACTTCTTTATTTGCTTCTTTACTAACACAAAAACCTGTAAATCTATAGGCCTTCTTACTCCACCAAAGCTATGTCCAGAATATAGTACGTTAGATATTATGAACAATATCTAAACATCCTTTTATATTGTGAGCTTCAAACTGCATAAAAGTTCCTCAGACCACACCAGTGAATTAAGTCTCTATAAAGTAAGGAAAGTTGGATATGTAAGAATGGTACTTTAAACCCTAGCTTTTGAAGGTATTGAGGCCTAAGTAACCTGATAGGAAATATCATAAAGTCGGACTTCTGGAAAGTAAGAAGTTATTTTCAGCCTTTGCAAAATACCTTCATAGTTAAAGCAATGTAAACCATAGAAAATAGTGTATCCATTTCCCTGCAAGTCTGGAGAAATACCTAAGCACAGCTCCCACTTTTTAGGAATTTTCCCTGACATCACAGGGAAATGAGGAGGGGACCGTACTTGCCCAATACTCCAAAGAGAAAGCCAAAGAGAAGGCCATGTAGGAGAGAATGAATACATCTTCCTGGGCATCCAGAAGGAAGCAGCTTATCTGGTTCTTAGTCCTACTTCTCAGCGGGTTTCTTTATTTTGTATTAAATAGCCATTGACTAAAATGCAGAAATATACACTAGCCCCAGCTTCAGAGTTTACCAGTCAAATATTCTTATCTTTACATTGTGTTACGCTCTTGCTTCTTTAGCTTCTTGGATCAAAATTCTTGACTTAAAAACAACATCTTCATGAAGACTGTTCTATGTTTCAGTATTTTATTTTTTCCAAGAAGGTGTTGACAGCTATATTATAACAACAGCCTGCATGGTAATTTAATCAAGGAATATACAGATTTATTTATTTGTTTGTTTATTTTAAAAACAGCCTTTTTTGCATTACTAGTTCAGATAATTAACTTTATGCAATTTTTGAAACTGTAGCAATAAATTAATAGATGACAAATGTGTTTCATAATTTTAGCCAGCTTCTGGACCCTTTTTGTTCATCTCCTGGTTGCTGAGTGCAACAGATAAAGCAGAAGAAATGTCGAAGTAGAGAGATATTATGACATTCACCCTACTGGAATGAATACCCTGGGGAAAAAAAGAAAGAAAAAAGGTCCAACAAAATAATTTAATAACATTCTTTTAAAAAAGATAAAAATCATACTTCTAAAGGAAATACAGTATTATATGTCACCTCTAAATCTTTTGATAATATTTCAATAAATATTAAAATAGAAAATAAAAGTATTTCCAAATTTCTGAACTCCTATGGCTCTTCACTGTTTTAGAGCCTAAAAATTAAAACATGTATTTTATAGGTAGTTTCTTGTCTACAGTAAGAACAAGGCAAAAACAGAACGCCTCAATTTCTTATTAGGGCTATTTATTTAAAGTTAATCTATTTTCATTTCGATCTGTGTAGGAAGGCATTCAGATAGAATTAACTTGTACAAGTGAAAATGGGCCTCTTTAAGCAAACAGAAATGCATAGCTGAAATTCTTTTACCTAAACAAAGCTGAAAATCTCGTAAAAATTAGTACACTCAGAAAGTTTTTTGAATCTGCTATTTTTTTCCATTCTGTAGAACTGCCATATGGAATTTTCATTTAGCACCAAAAAAAAATGCTCAGTTTCAATTAATGAAATATCCCTAGATGTATTCCTCTTACAAATATTAAAGATTAGACAACCTCTTCTGTTTAAATTTAATAGTGGACTGAATGGCAGCAATGAAGTGTTATATGGATGGAGAAGTAAAAAATGAGGAAGAGACAGGGGATGAAGGAAGTATATCAGTGATGGAAAAAATACAGGAGATACATTCACAATTACTTGGTTTAGTCTCAGCTAAAACCCTGCATTTTCCATTTACTCAAAATAAAAATTATATATGCATGTATTTTATATCACCAGGGGAACCCCCTTTAAGTTTAGCCAGAATTCTATTAAATATTTAAGGTGACACTCATTCTATTCATTATGCTGCACTGAGTTAAATTTGACATCAGGGAAAAAATTAGAACTCCGCTGCTACTCTGGATTTATGCTGCTGTAACTGTAAGAAGATTTTTGGCCCATGATCTTTCAGTATGCTTCAGTCAGGCACTTCACATAGCTTCTGTAAGTTCTTTTAGACATAGCATAAGCTCAGTGTTTTCTAAAGATACATTTTTTTATATTCAGAGGTTCTATAGATTGATTAACAATGGATACTCAGAATAATGACCCATCTGTTTCACTGATTTGGGAGTCTGATTTTTTATTTGTTAAAGGGCTCATTAACAGGCTGGTTAATGGGTTACCAGAAGACTGCATCCTTATTTTTTTTTCTGCTGTTAATTTAAGGATTCATTTTTTTATAGCAATAATAATAATTTAAAAAGTAAAACATTTAAATTTGAAGGAATTTGGAGGAAAAACTAAAAATATGGAAATTATGTGCAAAAAAAGGAAATTATCTTCTTTCAACATAATAAAACAAACAGCAGCTGCAATTTAGTAGGGGTTTTAAAAAATGAAGAGGTATTTTCTGTGGAAGAAGGAACATCTAAAAAATTTAGAGAAAGAAATAATGAAAAATCTGAATGCCCATCTTCAGATAGTCTGCTTTGTAAAGAAAATACAAGACTAGAGTTAAGAAGGGTGTTTCACTAATGTTACAAAAATTGAGGTATAACCTATAACTCTTCAGGAGATTAAAAGAGCACAACTGGCAAACTGTCCTATAAATCTGACTTGAGTTATAGGACTGAAGAAAGTTTTTATAAAGATTACAGCCTTTTCTCACAAGTCAGCATGCATTTATATGTGTTAAAATATGGATAAAAGGTACAGAAATATGCTCCAGCAGCATGAGTTCCCCTATCTTGCTAGAATAAAGCCCCAAAAAAGAACAGAATATCTCTTTCTTTCATTGTGGATATTACACTAATTCTAGAAAATTGAGAGTTGTATTTTTCATTTTTCTGGATAAAAATAGAATTGAATTCATACAGGCTTTTGTATCTGCAACCATCAATTTCAATGTGCTATTTTTGTTTTTCATGTCTCTTTTTACCATTGAGTTTGATGAACTAGATTTAACTAAATAATAGAATGATTTAATATAGAATTGCATATAACTGATTAGGCTTGTCATCTTGGTTTTCCTTATATGAGCATCCAAAAAAGCAAGCAAGAAACGGCAAATGGATACTTTTGAAGATAACTGGTTTCTCAGTTTATTTCTCAATGCTGACACTCTTTAATCAAATATGGTATAGTAATAACAATAATAGCAATAGTAAACAACGATGGAAAATAAATAGTATGGAACACTTACAGAAGAATTTACGAACTATGTACAGGTGTAAATAGTAGATTGTGTCATAAATACGCAGTCTGATTTTTAGGTCTTCTAGAACCTGGGAAAACTGTCATATCGGTCATTGCCTAGGTTTCCTGTTTTTATTTAGCTGCTTGCATCATTGCTTAACAGTAACAATAGTGTTCTGCAGCAAACTTAGTAGCCTCCCTCCCCCACC
>JAOBAS010000008.1:9000815-9011420 GCA_025311575.1 Elanoides forficatus | reverse complement strand
CCCAGCCTGCTCGCTGGTGGGGTGGGGGGAGAAGCAGAAAAGCCCTTGGCTCTGGGTAAGCCCTGCTCAGCAGTAACAAAAATATCCCTGTGTTATCAACGCTGTTTCCAGCACAAATCCAAACCATAGTCCCATACCAGCTACTATGAGGAAAATTAACTCTATCCCAGCCAAAACCAGTACAGGCTTGTGTAAAGAACATATAGTTTAGCTCATCATAGGCAGACAGACATTAATCCCTCTAACACAAAAGAACAGTTATGCTAATACTGAAATTTTGAAAGAATACCAGCATGGTCTAGACGCAAAGGATAAGGATGTTTTAATAGATAAATATTTTAATATACAGTTGGATAGATAACCTCTTCCTGGGTTTCAGACTATTAGGGTAAGTCAAATTTAAACTAGAAAAAATTGGCAAATCTTTACCAGAGATGAGTTTTGATACTGGAAAATTTTATTAAAGATGTAGTGGATTATTATTACTGAACCTTACCAAAAAGCAAAGTTATATGTGTTAGGTTTTCTTGCTTGTTTTCCTCAAAGATATGTTCTAGTCCAAAAAACATCAATAGAGGGAAGTACTATTCCTGTGTCATATGGAGGATCAGGCTAAGAAGACATGATCATTCCACCAGGCCTTGAAAATCTATAAATTTATAAATCTGTAAAGGTTATGTTGAGTGCATTGAATATTTTGAGCTAAGGAATGCCACTTAGCATCCTGCAATATAGAATGATACTAAATGTGTAAGTTTGGGAGGTCTTAGAAAAACATTATTGGCAGAAGATTCCCATAGCAGCTAGAAATTTGTAAACATAATTACAGCATAAGATATTCAGGCATTGGAAGAAGACCCAGACATAGTAGCAGTAAATCTGTAGCATAACATGATAAGATTTGATATTCCATTTACTACCGCTACATACGGTATAATGAAGGTAGTGATATGTTTATTTCCTCCACTTTTATATGGCTTTTTAAAAAATGACTTATTCTCTATCTTTAATAAGATTAATCTAAATTCCTATCAAATACTATTATTAGTTCATTTTGGGGAATCTTTCCTTGGAATTATGAAATAATTCTTCAAGCTTAGTAAATAAAGAAGTACCCAAAAGCTGACATAAAAAGAACTGACAGTTTAGGACAAAAAAAAATGTATTTAGATGATTGGCTATGCACTGAGAAGTTCCAAAATATTTCCTTCTCATAAGAATTCTTTCCTTATAATTCTGAAGCAATATGTCTTTTCAGAAGCTACCTTTTTGTACATTCTATGTTGCTGCATAAATGTATAAAAATTCTACAAATAAATGTTCTCATTCTGATGCAATCTTGTCTGAAATTCTTTGAGATGACAGAGCAGCACTAGTCTGAACCCATAGAAATAGCAAACAGCTTCCAGCGAGTGCAAAGCAGTAAGCTGATTATTATAATCACGTCTTAGGGTTTCAGGAGAAGCTATGCAGCCTATGTGTTCTGATATGATGTCCTTTGAAACACTAGCTATTTAGATTGGCCCTTCAAAATAACATGTGAACAACTATGACTGTCCATCACATCTTATTATTAATTATTGTTAGTATTGTTCAATCTCATCAGATTATTGTTGCATTACACCGTGATGATATTAAGGCTTTAGCACCCTGCTAATAAAGCAAAATATTTAAATAGTAAAATATTGCAAAGAAATGTTTTTTGAACTTGCTATAAGAACCAGTACTGGAAAAATGTTCACCTCTTTTTTTTTTTTTTGCTGACTACTTTGTACATGTAAAAAGGATTTGAATTCTTCTGGGGTTTGAATGTTTTTTAAAGAAATGACAAGAAGTAAATAAAGACCTCCTGTATCCTCGTAGATAATGGAAAACTTATTGAGGCAAATTGCAGCACAACTGGTTACCTCCATCTGAAAAGGATGGGGCAGTGGCAGCAAAAGATGCTATTCTTGTATGAATCAATGAGATGTACTTTGAGAAAATTCCATTGCAAAGATAAATACTAAAGCACTGGGGGAAAAAAACAAAAAACAAAAAACAAAAAAACAAAAAACAAAAAACAAACCAAACCAAAAAAAACCAAACCAGAAAAACACAGCAGATGTAACAGTCAAGGAATGATGTTTCCATGGAAATATACAGATATTGAGAAAAAAAATACCCCCCCCCAAAAAAAAAAGAAAGAGAAATAATTCTAAGAACTATTATAGGAAATTGAAACAGAATCAACACTCATTAGGAACTGAGGTATTTATTACTTCTAAAAAATAATTTGAGGAAAAACTATAGAACATAAAAAAGACATTTATATGTATATACGTGATCATCTTGTGAATATAATAGAGAATTGTATTTCCTAGGATGGGTTTTGGAGGGATGATTTATAAAGCCTATAGAAAAACAATAGCACTCTATTAAATTTGACAGTTTTTCTGGAGTAATTTCTTCAGAACTGTCATAAACTTCAATAAATCCTCTTGGTTTCTATGAAAGTCTGTACAATTTTTCATTAAAACTTTGTATGTGGATATGTTAAAGAGTTTTCAATATCATTATACTGGAATACTATTCTGTTCAAATACTGTTTTGAAAATGTTGATTCATGGATTAGACTCAGCAGCAGAACTCACACAAAATACATAGAGGACTTAGACATACGGGAAAGTTAAATGTTATCCAAATCAATGGAAAATTGACTCAGACCTGATTTTCTATGTACATTTTGTCTTTCTGTTTCGTACAAGTGCCACTTGCAGACAAATGACAGAAATGTAGTGCACTTGTCATACAGGTAATTCATTCACTACTTTGCTGCTCACAAATGTGAAGAATTTCATTCAAAGCACTGCATCCTTCACAGAAACACAAAAGAAATATAGTTTTCCCTTCTACTCCTTACTTATACCTTGTTCACATAACTTCATGTTGGTTTTTATAAAGGTTATGATGACCTTTCTGTTCATATAAAAAAAACCCAACCAAAAACAAAAACAAAAGCAACAAAAAACTTGCTTCCCTTTGGTTAAACTGAAAGTTTCTGATTAATTTCAGATTCACTTGAAAAAGAGGCTATAAATGAGATTAATGATCACTTTTGGTCTTCAAAAGAAAATAAGCTTCTGTATAAGACAGAAAATTGTTTGTATGATATAATGGACTGAGAAAAAAAAAGTAATTATAGGTTTCTTATCCTTTAGGAGAGCCACTCTCAATCCTGCTCTCAAGGGAGCACGGAAGACATCACCAGTGAATTTGAACATCTCTTAGCTGCTTTTTGCATCCCAATAACAGACCCAGCTTTTAGAAACTAGCCACTAATTGCATATTGCTGATTAATATTCTTTGAAGGTGTTTTTTTTTCTTCTTGCCTTTAATCAGTTTGCTTGCATAGCACTGCCCTTCATTCATATTTTATCTAGAGAAAGACAAAAGCACATAGAGTAAAAATACTGTCTAGACAAAATTTAAAAAGAATAGGATTTATCTCACTTAACTTCAAGTCTCCAAAAATCTCTCTTCTAGTTATTCATATTTCTTCTACAGTTAATAGGGAAACATAATAACCTTTCAGGGAATGCCTTCTTCCACCTATATGTGTTACAAGAACGAACAACTTGATGGAGATGCCTCTCTCTCTCCACTACCAGTGGAAGAAGCTTCCATCAATAACTTAAACTAGACTCCTGACTTTTAGATGGCCAAAATTAGATGAGAAGTATCCTATCATAGGCAACAGTAAGCATGTGTTTGAAATCTTTTTATTCTTTAGAGCTGTGGTAGCTGAATTTTGACTGCACATGGTACCTCTGCCTACTCAGTCTAAAATCTAGAACCACTTCTTAAAGGTAGGCACATACAAGGAATATTAGCGATGATAGACTTCTGGTATATCTTGCAACACTCAAAAGGCAAAAAAAACCCACAAACATTTGCTTGGTGTTTCAAAGGTGGTGGTACAATTAAACATCTAAGTCAATCACTGGGTGTTTTGCTTTGCAAACTTAAGAGGTGATAGTGTAACGTACTGAACATCTCTTTATATTAAAATTCAAAAGGATAGGCTAGCCCATGATGATTTTGATTTTCAGTTTCTCCATCTGACTAATACTGATAAGGCGTTTAACTAGTTTGAAGTCTCTTTCAGATCTTTGAAATCTCATAATAGAACAAAATGGCTTTCTTGGACAAATTGAAATATCTCCTTTTTCCCACTCGTAAATGACCAAAAGGAAAAGAAAATCAAAACCACCTGATGCATACTATAAAAATCTGAATCATTCTGATTTTCTAAATATATCATCAAGAAAAGAGAAATCTAAGGGAGAGAAGTTTGGTATTTTCCCTGAGGATTTTCCTGATATTGTATCTTATTTGGATCCTTTCTAAGATTTCAATAACCTTTTATTAGAAAAGAAATATCTATCATGAGACTGAAAAAAACAGTGTGTGAAAGTGAAAAGACAGTGTATTGTGTAGCTCTGAGGTGACAGAAGTAGTCTTCAAACACAAATATCGCTTGGTATATTGCTTATATCCTAAACAGAACTTCTCATGCAATGAAGAGAAGAAAAAGAATGAAGCCAAATTGTTGTCTTATTATCATTTAATACAAATTGTATACACTGTGAAATATTTTCATGCATGGATTAGGAAGTCCATACAGCCCAAACTATTTACTTTCAGAAAACTTGCACATATTTGACAAAGCAATTTATATACTACAGAAGCAACAAAAAGAAGGAAAGTGTGACACTACAGAGAAGGTCAATTTATTGGGTGTAGTTGTCATGGTTTTGGTAGTGGGGGGCTTTAAGGGTGGCCTCTGTGAGGAGAGAACATGGGCTATCACGTGCTGGACCCAGATGGTTCCAGCTGGCTCCAATGGACCCACCACAGGACACAGCTGAGCCCCTCAGCCAAGATGGTGGTGCCTATGGGAAAATGTACTCAGGAAAGGGCAAAATCCTGCCCAGGAGGGAGGAGTGAAGGGAAAACTAAAGTGTAAGAAACAGCCCTGCAAACACCAAGGTGAGAGATGAAGGAGAGGGAGGAGGTGCTCCTGCAGCCTGCAGCCTGTGGAGAGGACCACGTCAACAGGGATATCCACACTGCAGCCCATGGAGGTTCCCACACCAGAGCAGGTGGATACTTCCTAAAGGAACAGAGGCTCATGGAGAAGACTCATGCTGGAGCAAGGGAAAAGTGTTAGGAGGAAGCAGTGACAGAGCTGAAGTGTTGTGGACTGACCACAACACCCCATTCCTCATCAACCCTGTGCCACTCAGGCTAAGGGTAGGTGGAGGAGTCAGGAGTGAAGGAATGAAGTTGAGCCTGGGAAAAAGGGATGGGTCAGGGGGAGGTATTTTATGTTTTGTCTTTGTTTCTCACCGTGCAACTCTATTTTATTTGGCAATAAATTAAATTTATTTTCCCCAAGTCAACTGTTTTGCCTATGACAGCAATAGGTAAGCGCTCTCCCTGTCTGTACTTTGACTCTTGGGCTTTTCCATTTTATTTTCTTTCTTTGTCCTGTTGAAGAGAGGGGGTAAGAAAGCATTGAGGTGGGGGTCTGGCAGTCAGCCAAGGTTAACCCATCACAGTTATTCAAGAATTCATTGATCATAGCTTTTGTTTAGGAAAGATCTAAATATTCTTCTACTACAGAGAGGTGGGTTTTAATAAAAGTTTCACATTTTAGTTGAAGAATAATGAACGAATCTCTTTTAAACACCTTTGATTTAAGGGTTGATAGCACAATAAACCAATTTTCTCCTAATTTATCTTGTTATTGATAATCTCATTGCTTGATTATTTCTCAATTCTTTCTAATCTCTATGTTCTTTATGTATACCACTCCTTGGATTTCGGGAGGGAGGTTGTTGTTTCTTTGCTTGTTTGGGTTTTGGTGTTGGTTGTTTTTTTCCTGTCACCTGAATGATTCTCTTCTTCAAATGGAGATTTTTACAGCGATATATTCTGTCTTCCTGACATTGCATTAATTCCTCATCAAACTAGTTTTCTGCAATATCTAATTACTCGAGTTGTTTTAGGGTTGGGTTGGGTTGGGTTGGTTTTTTTACCATAGCATTGTCAATTTGTTCTGTTGAAAATAACTCCTGCTCCCTGACTTCAAAAACAGAATAATGACAATAATAACTATTAAGATTTAAAAAAAAAAAAAATTAGCGATTTTGTCAAGCATATGTCAACAGACCAAAAAGGTAAATATTTAATGAAACTAGTAAGAAATTAAATGGTCTATTGTAAACTGTAAATGAATGACTGAGAACAGTCTAACAAACAGATTAAATGAAAGGTTGGAGGTGTTTGTTGCACTTTTGTAGATACCATAGCAGCCTGGAATGTAGTTCCTCATGAGCTTTACCCAACAAAAGTCACAACCTTAAGGAGATCTTGTTTTGGAAGAATGAATTCTATGTAGAATTCCAAAGGACATCTACAAGAGTAGGTGAGTGACATGGACAAGACTCAGCTTCTTCAGTATTACTTCCAGAACACCATTCTAAGTTGCCTTAAGCTATCTGAAACATCCACACATGGCTGGTGCAGCAGAGAGGAACTAAAGAAGACAGGGTGAGGCAGAACCTAAAGGAATCCCAAGCCCCATGGAGCAGCAGCTGGGGAACTCACAGTACATTTTGACTCTTCAAATTCATCACATTAAATGCAACTTCTGGTGATAAAATAAGGGAAAATTAGCAGCAAATTTTAGCTGATTTTCACTATGAGAGAGGGATGGTCTGTCTTAAGTTGGTATCAACTTTGAGCTTTGAAGTGCTAGACACAAGGCGGAGCAAGGCCATGGACAGAGTTGAAAGCAATTAAATCTCTAAAAAAGGATTTGTAAAATCATGATAAAACTCAAACTATTTGCTACAGAAATAGGCCTGGAAGCAAATATGTGTAAAGTTAAATCCATCCGAGAAGTTTCAAGGTCAGCTGGAGAGTCAATAGTATACAATAGTGACCTTACCATTCTGCAGAAAAAATGCAAATTTAACCACAATTTTTACATTTCCAACTATAAGTCTTATTTAAATGCCATCTATATATTACTAATCAGTGAGCAACTAAACAGAGTTTCCTGATGCTGAATATTTTCTAGTTTGTTTTTTTCTTGTCTTTCGACTCCAATTATATACCTCTCAGAGAACAAGTACTTAAAAAAAACCCCAGTCTATCAATATATAGATCCCTGGTGGTAGAAAGCATATTATTAAGGTGCGAGCAGATGGCCAACTAGAGTGGAATGGGTAATCATGCTAATTGCTCATGTGACTCATTTCTACAAAAATATTTTTAACATGAATATCATTCATGATTCTGTGCACATTTATGACAGAAGTGCAAATGGTCATGAATTGACATATGAAATTTGTGAACCTATGTCAGATTCCCCTCCACCACCCAAAGGCTTTTTTTTTTTCTCATACTGGAAAAAGCAAAAGGGTGATAAATGGGCAATGACATTCTCTGCCTTACTGTCATCCTCCTTCCTCCTCTGTCATTTCCAGCAACCCTGCAATTCTCTAAACACGTAGTTTTGCAACTGTAAACAGTTACTCAAGCAAACGTATACCAATTTTTATATAAGGTTCTACTAACAAAAAATGCAGCCACAAAATGCTAGGAATAACTAATGTTAATAAATAAGAACAGAAAGAAAATTTACATATTTTATGTTTCTTCCACAATTTCACTATGTACACCTTTAGCTATCCATGTAATCCCTAAAAAATCGATCACATTACTTTTACGGAGATAGACTTTATATATGATTTTGTTATTTTACAATGAAGGCTGATTTGTAAAATGAAATTTACTGCAGGATTTCTGTTGGGTTTTGTTGTTGCTGTCTTTAGTACAGCATGTTGACCTTGGTAGAAGTGAAGGAACTGGGATATGAACAAAAGAATCATAAATGAATCTTGGCATTATGCAGCACTGATGTGGAAAGGGGGAAAATTTAAATAAAAAGTATTAACTCTCACTTCTTTAGTTTCTGCTAGAGCTGCCTGAGATGTTATAAAGTTTTGTGACTTGCATGGAATCTCATTTTGATCAATGCCATTCAGCCTATGTTCACTATTCCATGGCAGAATGCCATGAGGCAAGATGTGCTCAGTTTGGGTTTGGTTGAATAAAGGTCCATGGTTTATCAGGACTTAGATTTCTTCCCATTAGAAAAACCCTGAGGAGACTATATTGTTTTTCATTTCACTTTAATAATAATAATAATAATAATAATAATAATAATAATAATAATAATAATAATAATAATAGTAGGGTAGTATACTAGTGTTTCTGCTCTGGTCTCATTCACAGCTAGAAATTCTGCAATAGTGGTTTTATCAGTATTTTATCACTTTTTGGATCCTGGTTGCAGATATAAACCTTAACAGGAAATTAAAAGAAAAGGCAAAGAATTAAGAATCTCCAGACTGCCCACCAATTCAGAATTAACTTAAGTCTTGGTAGAATCTTCATTTACCCTGTGGCATTATATTATATCCAGTATTTAAAAGAAATTTGGGCACATATTTTCAATTTTTAAATGTACTCACAATATGGTCACTTAGGAAAGGATTAACCTCTGTTAAGCTGCCCCAGAGGCAGCCATCAAGGTTCTGTATTCAGTCAATGGAAAAAGCTAGAAACTACCAAGAAGATATTGATCTTATTCTGTGCTCTGAATCACTTTCTAATCTAATTCATAACTGATATAAATTAAGTAAGCTGAATCTTCAATCACTGGTTGCTGTGATATTCAGTTAACATATTTAGCTATATGTAAGTTTACAATCCCAGACTTTGGAAACTAATTGCTTAAATTCCTACTTTGGCACCTGATTTCAAAAGCATTGCTTGGATGTTCAAGTTTCTGGAATCCTTCCTATGGTTTTCTAGAGTCTGAATACAACTGTAAACTAGAACATGAACAGGTAACCAGATCTGGAAACCTCTGATCAAAAATTCTGGCCTGAAAGCTCTTTTTATGATGTTTGAATAAATGCAACAGCTAAAAGGTGTTGCTTGCTAGCCCATAAAGAGAAAACAGATGCCTTAAAAAAAAAAAAAAAGCCTAAAAAGGGCAGTCTTTGAGAATTCTGAACGTTTGCATCACTACCAAACTCCAGGGAAATAATTCTCAAAAATAACAACGAAAGAGTAACAGATGGGGCAAGCTGACCTTCAGAAAAACCCACCTCTATCACAGCAACTCTTAAAATTACACCAGTCCAGAAAATGAATTTATGCCAAAGTCTTAGCTCTTGCCAAGCAATGTGCTTATTCTGAAGTGAGTCAGGTACTCTTGGGATACTGTCATTATGTCTACTATGACTCTTTTACCTCACATGAGTGTTTTACAGTTGCATCACAGTGATGTTGCTGAAGGTGTCAAGGATTTGGGTAATAAAGGCTATACATAGCTGCTGGACATAAAGTGGGAAATTACTGAGGGAAACCACTATCATGATTCTCTCTACCTCTTGGAAGTATACCTTAAGATTTTGAGACTTCAGTGGCAATTAGTCAAATTTTACATCTTTGACTATTTAAATTCCTAAGATACATTGCAGTTGAAAATGTTGGGCATTAACTGCATATGCACATCTTCACTAAACAAAAATCAAATTACTTAAAAAGGAAATATCTTAGCAATATCTTCCTATCAGGACTCTGAATACAAAGGCACTCTAATTCTTTGGCTCCTATGTTCCATAAATAGGACTAGCGATTTATCATTTCAGGGTTAAAGTTGCCTAGAAAAGGAGACTATACACACAAAATGAAAATGTCCTGATTGAATTCAAATATAATGCAAGAGAGCACCCTACTGGCAGAGTTTAATAAATACAATCACTATTTTGGTAGTCTAATAACTTGCTTTATAATAAATAGGAGTGAAACACACATCCTGGAATATTTTCATGTTCATATCCTTCTTCACCTTAAAAGGTTCATTGAGAAATCAAAAAATATATTCATACAGCATCGATGCTTCATTATCTCATTGCCCATGGTAGTAGTGCTATGATGCAACATCCTCCTCAACAGAATAAATGGACTATGAACTATTTTACCAGGAGAACACAGGCAAGCCCTCTTGCTCCCTGCTCTTGGGTGCTCTAAAAATTTGAGTGTAAGTGTGAAATTTTAAGTTGCTAATCACTCTGTATTGAAGCTCCAGGAAGTTTTAGAAAAGAGAAGCAGAAATTATGCACCAAGATAAAAAGACAGAAGGCTGAAAAGGGAATCCTTTGCTGCTTATATCAGCAGAAAGGTATATAAAAAATATTTATTCAGTTTGGCTAAAGCATCTAAACTGTAGCTTTCCGCAGTACCTTTCTGTCATGTGTGGGTGGTATTGGGGGTGGCAGCTGTTCTGGCAGATTTTACATGTGCTTAATTAGTTCCTCTGTCCTTGATAGGATAAGGTGTAATGGCTTTAAATGGAACGAGGGTAGATTTAGATTAGATGTAAGGAAGAAATTCTTCCCTTTGAGGGTGGTGAGGCACTGGCACAGGTTGCCCAGAGAGGCTGTGGCTGCCCCATCCCTGGCAGTGTTCAAGGCCGGG
>JAOBAS010000008.1:8936364-8982793 GCA_025311575.1 Elanoides forficatus | reverse complement strand
GTCAGCTGCCCTGGCTGTGTCCTGTGCCAACTTCTTGTGCCCCTCCAGCTTTCTCGCTGGCTGGGCTTGAGAAGCTGGAAAGTCCTTGATTTTAGACTAAACACTACTTAGCAACAACTGAAAACATCAGTGTGTTATCAACATTCTTCGCACACTGAACTCAAAACATAGCACTGTACCAGCTATTAGGAAGACAATTAACTCTATCTCAGCTGAAACCAGGACAGAGACATAACTGGTCTCTCCAGTAAATTTCATACGCTTGAAGCTTAATTCTGAGTCTGGATAGTTTTATTGATAGAGACTTTCCAGCACAATATTTTCTGTTGGCTTGGTTGTTTCTAATACAAAATTTATATTGTATATTTTTCCTGTATAGCTTTAATTACAAAAATATTTAATTGAAAGATTATACAGCATATCAAGATTGTAATAGTTTTATGTGCATGCACCAGACTTGGTAGACAGCAAGGTGAACATGAGCCAGCACTGTATCTGTGCAGCAAACAAGGCCAACAGTGTCCTGGGCTGTTTTAAAAGAAGCACAGCCAGCAGAGCGAGGAAAGTGATTATCCCCTCTACTCAGCACTTACTAAACCACATATAGGATATTGCATCCATTTTGCTGCCTGCCATCTCTTGCCCAGAGTGCAGGTTCAGGAAGGGTCCTTAACAGCAGCTCCCAGTGCCTGTGGGAAGGTCACTGAGGAGACGGAGTCAGGCTCTTCACAATGGTGCATGGTAGGAAGACAAGAGACAACAGAAACAAAAATATTTCAGACTGGATATGACAAAAAAACTTTCCTCCCCATGAAGACAATCAGGTAGTGGAGCATGCTGACCTCAGAGGTTCTACAGTCCCCAGCCCCGCAGGAAGAAGAGGTTTTCAAGACCTGACTAAATATAGCCCTGAGCATCTTGGTCTGACTTCAGGGCTCATCCTGCTTGTAACAGGGCATTGAACTAGAGACCTCCTGAAGTCCATTCTAACCTAAATTATCCTATGGTCTTATGATATTTTTGGTGAAAATCAAAAGATTTCCAAGTGCCTGAAGTAGTACTTAAATTGATGGGAATATCTATGTTCCTCTGAAATTTGCAAAGTTAACAGGCATAATATCAGTAGAGTATGCAGTATTTTTTGACAGGGAAGAATGATAACAGAAATATGGTCAAAAACAATTTTCAAACAGCTACTTCAGTGTTGTTGGGCATATTAAAGTCTATTATTCTCAGTGAATTATTTGAGATTTGTTTTGGAGTCATGTTTTTTCTAATTATATTTCCATTTAGAGAGATTTCATTGTATACTATATAATATAAAATAGAATATAGGAAAAAAATATAGAGGTTTAGTTAATCTTTTCTTTTTCTGTGACAAAAAAAAAAAATCCAGCATTTTAAATCTTAAAATGGTTACAAAATTCCCAGTTTTCAGTTGGTTTTCACTTAAACATGTATGGAGTATCAGTGGGAGTGCACTTGAAATGATTAGTATTAAAGTCAAATGCAGTTGAATATCAGTATTATCCTGCCTCCTGTAAAAAAGATGCTCAGCCTCCTTCATTCCATTCATGTTCTTTTTAACTAATGTCTATGATTCTAAGTAGTCTGTCTACATATGAACAGAGAGCAAGTGACTTCCACCTCTTCAAAAATCAAACTGTTGTAATAGTAAGTCATTAAAATCAGCATTATTGTTACATTTGAAAAATGAGCTGCCAGGACTGCACATTCACAGCTTCCAGGGACACGATCTGGAACTGGCCGTTCATTCCCTCTGAAAAGTCAAGTTCAGACTTTTGCAAGAAAATGCAAGCATTTGACTTTCACATCATAAACACTGTGTTTTGGAAACTCACCATTCTTAGAAAGCAAGCAAGCAAGCAAACAGGCAAACAAGTCCCCACATATACATTACTCCTTCCAGATAATTAGAAATTATGAGAAACTCATAAGCACTAAGGCCAGGCCTCTAGACTTTCCCCTGTGTTACATGTTAGACAGCATTGAGAGAAATGGGCTGTGAGTTTTAAGTGAGCTTTAGGTTACCTGTGCACTTCTCTAACTCTGAACTCAGCATATATTGTGAAAAACAGCATCCAGGGTATTCTTTCATGGCAGGAGCAGGAAGAGGATATAAAATGGACATTATGCTAACTCATAGAATCATAGAATCATAGCATAGCTGGGGTTGGAAGGAGCCCTTAAAGGTCATCTAGTCCAACCCCGTGATGAGCAGGCACATCTTCAACTAGATCAGGTTGCTCAGAGCCCCGTCCAACCTGATCTTGAGTGTTTCCAGGGATGGGGCATCGACCACCTCTCTGAGCAATCTGTTCGTGTTTCGCCACCCTCATTGTAAAAAATTTCTTCCTTATATCTAGTCTGAATCTACTGTCTTTTAGTTTAAAAACATGATCGCTTGTCCTACCACTACAAGGCCCTATTAAAAAGTCTGTCCCCATCTTTCTTATTAGCACCTTTAAGTATTGAAGGGCCACAATAAGGTCTCCCTAGAGCCTTCTCCAGGCTGAACAACGCGCTATTACCTGGCAGCTCTGTAGCATATGGAATATCTTTAGGGCTAAGTGGGGTCTTTGAGATGAGTGTGAAGGAAGAGTAAGGGGAGAGAGGTAATATCAGATATATGCTTATATCTATCATCTCTAAAACCATTTAAAGTTACATAGTCATAAAAAGACACTGCATTCTTCATTCTTCATGGAGAAGAAAAAAGTGAGGCCAATTGCTTTTAAATTAGTATTCACTTAAAAGAAGAGCCAGAAATCTCTAACCTACAGATAAGTTTTAACAGGGGGGGAGGTTCTAGTAGGAATCATGCTAAACTGAACTTCTACTAAAAATACAAATGTCAGAGTTTGTGTTTTCCAGAGTACAAAAAAAGCATCTTGAAAAGCTTGGAAGAATGTTTTAAAACTGCTTTACTTCTACTCCTATTCTTGAAATATTCAATTTTTCTTTACAGACTCTGCAGTGAAAAAGTACAAATTGGTTATCAGTATTTTAAATAAAAAATAGCTTCTTTGGTACAATGGCCTTCTTCAGCCACAAGGCTTTCTTGGTATTACATATTCACTGACTATCCTACAAAATGTTGCTATTCGTAGCCCATAAATACAGAAAGAAAATAATAGGGGTAAATCAGACTTTATGAATAAGGAATGAGAGACCTTTATTACTTCAACAGATATATACAATACAGAGTTTTAGCAAACACCGTGAGGTGTTCCTTCTGCTCTATTGGTTATGAGTAGAAAGTGCCAATTCTTACTTTTTCTGCATGGGGGCATTTTAAGACGATATGCAAAAACACCAGAAGTCTGTGGCTACAAATCATGGCTTATTGATTACAGAGAACAGTCAATGCCTCTGTGTGTTTTTCAAACAAAATCTTTTCTATTACTTTACCAGTTTGAAAACAAAGAAGCTGACCTTTAGGTCTGAAAATGTCTGTTAATCAAGAAATGTATTAGAAAGCTAACAGATCTGAGACTTAATCACCATACATGTGTTCATATTCATCATAAATTTGAAAATTTACCTAAGATTTTGATCTCTGAACTATTTTTTTCCTGAGCTGTATAGTGGGGAAAGGCTAAAAGTTATATAGAGAGACTGTCATGCAATAGGTGATTTTTATTTTTTAAAACACTATTTTCTGAACTAACTTCTGGTTGTGAATTTTCCCATGACAGAATATGGCAGTGGAGTTGTGTAAAAATGATATGCAGGTCCAGTGCTGGTTCCACTGGTACTGCATATGGGTCAGTATTAAAACTGATTAAATACTGTGAGAAGAACAGGGATGCCTCTGTGGCTGAAGTTCTAGTTCAAGAAATTATTTTTTTTTTTTTTTTTTTTTAAATATAATTCATTTCCAGGTAAGATGAAGAAATTCACTTAGACCAGATCTCTGAAGATACATGGATCACCACTTTTTATAAATATTGATTTCAAAGTAGTTGAAGTCACTTTTTCTTCTTAGAACACAATCCACTGAATCAAACTATAAATGTGAATAGATTATAGAAAAAATCTGCATAAATATGTATCTTGTATGTGCATATGTAGTCCAGTAAATCTGAGGAGCAACTTCATACTTCAGCTGGGAACCAAGGAAGAGAGAGCAGACAGGGATAAAACACAAAAATAGCCCTAAGATGACCCAAGAATAAGGAGGAAGGCAGCAGTACCTTGAACATTCCACTCCTCCCAGTGAGTCTGGGACCCTAGTGGCTCACTCTTACACCCCGTCATGTCTCTGAGGAAGACAAGCACCATCAACCTTAGACTGAAACAAAAGGCAAGCACAACATCAGAGAATAGTTCGTAGGAATATTACATAGAATATTTTCAATTGTCTTATTAGTGAGGTTTTTCTCTATGAATTAGATGGTTTGACCTATTAGGCTGTTAAAAGTGAATTGGACTAACAATGGCTCCATATAAATGGTGTTCCTTTTTTGCCCATTGCAAGATTTTAAGTGTAACATAGCTAAGCATATAATTTCATTAAATGCATGCCACATCATAACAAGAATATTTGTCAAACAAGCCACATCTGAAAAATGTTACAGATAAATTCCACATTATAAGCCTATCCCCTCCTTCCTTTATTTTAACTTCTTTCCTTCTTTTAATCTTCCACAGACAACGCAGTGCAGAATCTTTTATTATATATGTAGGTGCTGCACTTATCACTATGATAACTAAATTTTAAAATATTCTACTAAGTAATGTGTTTGACATTTGTCATGGTGGTTTTTTTTTTCTATAGTATCCTCAGAAAAATAAATCTGGAAGACTTTGGGGTTTCGATTTTGAATTTTTGGGGTTTGTTTTCACAACAAGCAAATGTTACTATATATTATGATGAGGAAAGCCAAAGAAATGTGCCTTACCCTTAGAACTGGAAATTAAAAGGTATATTGTAATGTTTAGTTTCTTGAGTCACTTACTCATTTCCCATAACAGTATGAGGCACTGTTGTGAAAGGCCAGTTTTCTCCAATCCTTTTAGGGCCAGATGAAAAGTGGGAGAGACAGACAAAGAATTAAACTTCAGTATGTTTGGAGAGGTAATGGCTGGTGCGTCTGGCAGGTCTATCTGAGAAATCACCTGCAAAATGATAGTGTTAAAACTTGTTAATAAAAATGGGAGTAGAAGAAATAATATGTATACACAAGAAAACAAAACAAAACCAAACAAAACCAAACCACTGAAAAATCTGAATACTCATCTGAATAAAGTGCCTAGGAAAATAGCTCTTCCTTTATTACAAACAAAGTGTCACAATATAAATCAGTCTTTCTAATACCTTTCTTCAGTGATTCTTGAAAGGGACTTATAGCACATCCAGAAGTAGATCTTCCTATTCCCAAATCAGATGGTTTGCTAAGTTCCAGATGTTAGAGCCATCTCTTATCAGGGTGAGGCAGTTATGAATGGAGATGTCTGAACAAGAATGTTAATGGAAAGCAGTTTGGCTTAAAAGGACCTGGGGGTCCTGATGGACACCAAGTTGAACATGAGCCAGTGATGTGTCCTTGCTGCAAAGAAGGCAAATGATATCTTCAACTGCATTAGGCAAAGTATTGCCAGCAGGTCAAGGGAGGTGATACTTTCCCGTTATTCAGGACTGGTGGGACCATACCTGGAGTGCTGTGTCCACTTCTGGGCTCCCCAGCACAAGAGAGACATGGACATACTGGAGACAATCCAGCAAAGGACCACTAAAGTGATGAAGGAACCAGAGCATGCCTCCTAGGAGAAAAGGGTTAGACAGCTGGGGCTGTTTAGCCTGGAGAACAAAAAGCTCAGGGGGATCTCATCAATCCCTATAAACACCTAAAGGGAGGGTACAAAGAAGACACAGCCAGGCTCTTTTCAGTGATGTCCAATGACAAGACCAGAGGCAATAGGCAAAAACTGAAACACAGGAGGTTTCCTCTGAACATCAGGAAACACTTTTTCATTGTGAGGGTGACTGCGCACTGGCACAGGCTGACCAGGGAGGTTTTGTAGTCTCCCTCCTCAGAAATATAGAAAAAACATCTAGACACAGTCCTGGGCAACCTGCTGTAGGTGGTCCTGCTTGAGCAGGGAAGTTGGACAAGATGACCTACAGAGGTTCCTTCGAACTTCCACCACTCCGTGCCTCTGTGATCTCTAGGAATGCCAATTTTTAAGCAAAGACTAATATACAAAGACTATCACTCCTTCTCTGCCTCTTAGGGGGCTCTTTCCATCCTGCTCCTAAGTGGGGTATTCACACGAAACCTTGCCCCTACTCAGGGCTGTGATTCCACAGGCAATAATACCAGAGTTAAGTTCAGGAACGGGCACATGATCCTTTCTTTAAGATGAAAGTGCTTTTGCATACTATAGACTTGTTATCTGATAGCTGATAATTGTGCATCATCCAGCATAGTCCTTTTTGCACTGTGTACTGTCATCCTTGTCACATTATAAGCGTATGTATGGAGACTCTTCTGCAAGAATGGTAGAACCTTTGGTTTTCATTTAAAGCAATACATTCAGAAACAGCTTGATGAGAAGCACCTTAATACCACCAAACTGCTATTACACCTCACTGAAGGCCATATGACTTTTGCCTCTTGCCTGACAAACAGCTGCAGAATAGATTTGTGCCTAGCAGTGATGGTGTAGCATGGCAGCAGTGAGGCTGTAACATGGCTACAGCATATTTTATGACTTTAGGGAAGGTGTTTAACTGATGAATAAATTGTTCGTAAATTTTCAGTGTTACTGTAGCTACTACCAACATCATTCAGGTGTGTAGATCATCCAAATTCCCTCGGCTGCTTACCATTCATTTCCTTCAGGACCTTGAGCATCCACTGCATTGTGAGTCTGCATCTCAGCTATATTCCACAAATCTTTCTTTACTGTGAGGCTGTTTAAATCAGTAGAGTCCAATAAACCTTCATGACCATTAAAATTATCTTCCATCCAAACGAGCACAGATAGTAATCAAGCTGTTGCTGCCTCTTGTTTGATGAAACCTTGTTTGGAAAATTGCCCCTTTAAAGGGTAGTAGTTCATTTTAGAAGTCTGTGTACTGCTTTTCCTTTGGAACACTCTTTTTTGATCTGTTGACAACCAGTGTATCTAGCAGTTTCTATCCTGTTGTCATTCAGAATAGTGTTCTGTTTCTTTGGTCTTAAACTCAATGAGCCAAATTTTTCATGCTGTAAGATAATAACTCTAGAAGCATTTGCTACAGACTGAGTTTTGCTGAGCACACAGCAATGTAAAAGATGTTTAATGTCATGTTTTATATCTGGTGCTTTTATGGCCTATGCTTTTTTATGGTATGCAACATTTACTGTTGCATTTTTCTACTTCAATATCCAGCAAAGAAATTAACTAAAAATATTACAGACATGCTGTAGTTGATGAAAACAATAAAACAGTGAACTGTGTAAGTAATGTCTGAGCTATGAAGAGCTATTTTTAGTTGTAACTTTGGAAGAAGTTTTTGTTTGTTTGTTTTAAATTGAAGAACCACTAGTATACCCAGACAAAACATCTATGTTTGTCATTAAAATGTATCAAGAAATACAAAAACACATTCATGTGCTAATGTACTCCATGAAAAAGCTTCACCTGCATAGTATTGTATGTATCATGTAATCAAGCTCTTCTGAAATTTCTGCTCTTCTGTTTCCATTCTGTTCTGCCCTTCTGCCTCATTCAAAGGAGGGAAAAACTGCCTTACAGCAGGTAACAACACAGACCAGCTTAAAGTAAATTTTCTATCTAGTATTAGGTGCAAGACTGAAGTACCTGAAGATCATAAGATAAGGAACTACTAAGGCTCACCTGTTCTTTACATCTATTGAAAGTTTCTGCAGTCCTCTCTTGCCTCTCATTTTTTGAGAAACCCTCTAGAAAAGGACCTGTAAGTGATCCTTAAATATATCCTGCCTTTAAGAGTCCTCTGAGACTAAAACAAAACTTTACATAAATGCCCACAGGTAGTTACATGGCCGTAATCCCTCTTGACTGTTTATGCACTATTACCACTGCTCAGAAAACAATTTCATCCCTTGTTATAGATAAATGTTAGAGAAACTGCCCATCCTGTCTCTTGTCTGATTTACCAGTCTACAGCTGACCTCTGCCAATGTATCAATGTGTGCCTTGTTTCATATTGTATTTATATTGATTTTCACTCACAGCAAGCCCTGCTCATTGCTAAGAAGTCCTCTATAAAGTTTATGGCCTTTTCTTAACTCTTCACTCAAATGTAACTGAAGGCATACATTACTATGGAATAAAGAATAACTGACATTACATTGCATCCTAGAAAATAAGAGGTATTGTTGTTTCTTTCTTGATTATAAGCTCTTACAGTAAGGACAATCATTTACTGTTTGTTTATATGGCACTAAGCTATTGGAGGCATTACCACACTACATTGTTAAGTGATAGCAACAGTTAGCTTTAGCTAAAACGGAATGAACACGAAAGCACTGTCATATGTTGTATTCAAACTACTATAATATATAACACTATTAAAAAAAAATTCTTTTGGAGTGTGTCTGCTCAAAGGCACTGATCACTTGTAAGTTTTCATCACACGCTCATTACAGTAGACCCTTCGTAATTAGCATTGTTTAATTGACAAGAGAGTCACTATTCAGGATTCTAAGCTTCATTATATCCCTATTGTGACATGTGCATGTAAAAGAAAACAGTAATTTATCTAATGAGATGGCAGAAACTTAACAAGCTATAGTTAAATTATTAAAGCCTGTTTCTGTATGAATATACAGGCTTTGCTAATTCACCTGTTGTATCATTACTAATTCCCAGATTTCAGTGATTGCAAAATTGTTTCTGTTTTTGAGTCTTCTTAATGCAATGACTCCACTTCTATTTCCTTATTTCAGGCTACTGACAACACTGCTGCAGGAGTATAGCAGTGACAGGAGGCTGCAGTAAATAGGTCAGAGCAATTATCTCACAACTTTCCTTTCAATCTCTTATCACTTTAGGACATTAGGTGTGGACATGGTGATGAAAATATCTTTGTCCAGCTCAGCAACATGCTGTGAGAGGTAGCTTATGGAATAAGATACTGAAAAAGACAGCAGCATGAGAAAGTGTAAAAATATAACGAGAGACAGAAAGAAAATGTCTTTGACATTAAAGCAGTATAAAAGTGTGAGACCTGATTCTCTTTGCAGTCACTACTGCAAATCAGAAATAATGCTATCAAAGCAGTGAAGTTAACATTAGTTTATCTGAGAATTCCTCAAAGTTTTATTTTTAAACATATCTACCCTTTCGTCTAGGGAAATAAAGTATGACAAAGTTATGTGATGAGGTGAAAGGTAGTTCTGGAAGCCTAGGCATCAAAATTAATTCGTCTTTAAATTTTTACCTTATTAGTAATGCACTTAAGTAATTTGCTTGTGAAACTTGCAGTTAAGTGTACAGTGTGTACACTGAAATCAGTTTAGCTTTTACTGTTTTCTTTAAGAAAACAACAAACTGTATTTTGACATGGACGGGGACTTAGTAAATAATTTGAATGCCATGATATTTCAAGAACTGAGATGTGTGAGCTGGAAAGATGACTACTAACTAAAGCAGGGTGATATCTGGCTTTTTCATAACTGTGGTGAGAGGAAATACATTTGATTAAGTTGAAGTGAAAGCTAGTGATTTTTCTGCACAGAAATACAGTAAGCAGTGAGCAATTCAATCAACAATTGAAACTGACCAATCAACCTATTCCCAGTGCTATTGATATATGAAACCTATTAAAAATGCTGAAACCTCAGACCTCACCTATATGAGACCCAAAAGAGAAATCCATCAGAAACAGCTATGTCTGTTTCTCTGATCATGGAACAATTTCTGCCTTGCCATATGTGCAATTAAAGGTTTTATTCTTTTTTTGTTTCTTGCTTCTTTTAGCAATATTGGTGCAGGGATAAATATCTATCACAAAACTGAGGGGTTTTGTTAGGAAACTGCCTGCAATTTGCAGCTTACAATTTCACCTGTTTCTAAAAATATTCATAAAAGAGAACTTGTCAAAATGCAAAACTTGAGAACAAAATCAAAGAGAAAGAATGAGAATAAACAATCAAGTATATTTTAAATTATTAATTAAGAAACACAAGCCAGAGATTACCCTGAGGCTTTATATTTTTATTTGACATTCTTAGCATGGAAAATTGTATTATCTCATCGCAGGTCACTTCATTCAATTATCACCCTACTTGTAATACACTTCCAGAGAAAAGTCTCCTGGCCTGGTTGGAAAAATCTAGTAATAGACCTAAAACCTGCTTATCTCAGTGTGAACTGCTTGATGTCTCAATATCAACAGCATAAATTCTAAAAATTTGGTCTTTTGCAATTTTCTGGCCCTTTTTTTACTACTTTTTACCAGTTTTGAATGTTAGCTAAAGCAGTCATTAACACATGTTCTTACTGAGCTGATGTTGCTGCAACAAATAAACGTGGCATGACTCTCCCATTAATGCTGTTGTAATTTGCAAACTGAGTTATAACAAGATGTGATTTTTACTTCTGAGGTTTCTGGGGAAAAAATAATTTATGAAAAAAATGGTTTGTCTTTCAAAGTTATGGCAGCCACATAAAAGAGTTGCAGCATGGAGTCTTTGGGAAGGCCTGGGAACTTTGGAACTTGCAGTCTGAGTCTTCTTTCTGTTATTTGTACACTAAAGCACTTACTCATACACTTACCTGAAAATTTGAGATTGACTCCTTTAAAAACAAAAGGAAAAGATGGATGAACAGGACAGGACTGACTTAAGACTCAAACCTAGCTGTATAGGCAGTGTGAACAACTTAGACTCAAACCTGGTAGTGTGGTGAGATGAATGAAGTCCAATACCATGTCTAATAAAGACTGTTCAGATGTATACCATGTTCTTAAACACTTTCCTGGGAGTCAGTGTGCAAAGCAAAGTTTTTAGACAATAATGTCCTTCCAGAACAGACAACCAAAATAGATAGCTTTAGCTCATTATTCTTGTTTTTTTGTTTATCTGTTCCTCATAAGCTTAAACTGCATTACAGCTGCCTGTTTATTAAAGGAAGATTCATGCTAGAAGTACAGAAGTAGAGCATCAATGGGTAATAAATGCCTGTGGAGCACTATATATTTACCTATACATTGTTATTCCTGTCTGATGCAAAGAAGGAAAACTTTTAAGAGGCTAAAAATATGAAAAATAGAATGTCAATCTCATAACTTTAAACATTGCATTTGATGCTGACTAATACTGTATCAAGGAATAATTGATCTACAAACTGGGTTTTCAGGCATTTTGCCCCTGTGGGCTAACTAGCATCCAACAAAGATCAAAAGTGCCTTTGAAATCCTATGTTCAGAGACAAGGCATAAATGTGTTAGATGATCTAGGACACAATAACCAGCATACAGAGGAAAAAGATTAGTACATTTCTTCCCAGATGGTGCATCAGATCAAGTGATACACTGCTGAAATGCTGATGTAACCTTGGACTAAAATGATATTAACTTCTCTAAGACTTTTAATAGAGTAAGATCAACATGTTTATAAACACTAGGTATACAGCAGGTGACCAATCATCTAGCCAAGAAAGGATAGACTCATGTGTTAGAAGTGCAAATACTTTTATACTGTGCTATGTCATGTCATGTCATGTCATGTCATGTCATGTCGTGTTGTGTCGTGTCATGAACTGAACTGATAGCCTTTAGTTTCCCAAACAAAAAGAGAATGACTATTAGACTTTTTGGTATCTTTCTTTTGAAAACAGCTGTAGCTACCCAAGAAAGGATTTATGCACACACTGTGACATTTCAGCAGAATTCTGGCAAATTAGTTTTAAAACTCCCTGCTTAACCTGCTGTCTGAGATATCTGGGATGTCTAACAGCTATGCTTCTGTGTGCTTAACAGTCTAACTTTAACTCAATGTGATGTCCATTTTTTTGCATAATAGCTTATCTGTCAGGAAGCAGAAGACTTGTGTTCAAGGTCCATCTCAGGCTCAAGGGGCTTGAACCAGCATCTGCCACACTCCAAGAATATTAGCAAAGAAGGTATTTGGATAGCAAGTTTTCCACTCTCCTGTAGAAGCTGGGACATTCTTTCTTTAGTTTGTCAAGCTCGTCAGTTTAGAGGACCTATATCTCATTAGAAAACTCTAAAAAAAAGGATTACTCGATTTCTGCTGATAACTGTATTTTGAGGAAAATGGCTCTGGACACATTTTACCTTCTGGAAAGAAAGAATCTAGCACCAACTGTGAACATGTGAATGTGCTGGTTTTGGCAGGGATAGAGTTAATTTTCTTCATAGTAGCTAGTATGGGGCTATGGTTTGGATTTGTGCTGAAAACATTGCTGATAATGCACAGATGCCTTAGTTATTGCTGAGCAGGGCTTACCCAGAGCCAAGGGCTTTTGTGCTTTTCCCCCCACCCCACCAGTGAGCAGGCTGGGGGGGCACAAGGAGTTGGGAGGGGACACAGCTGGGACAGCTGACCCCAACTGGCCCAAGGGACATCCCACACCATATGACGTCATGCTCAGCATATAGAGCTGGGGGAAGGAGGAGGACGGGGAGGACGTTTGGAGTGATGGTGTTTGTCTTCCCCAGTAACTGTTACATGTGCTGGAGCCCGGCTGTCCTGGAGATGGCTGAACACTTGCCTGCCCATGGGAAGTAGTGAATGAATTCCTTGGTTTGCTTTGCTTGTGTGCACAGCTTCTGTTTTACTTATTAAATGGTCTTTATCTCAAGCCACAAGTTTTCTCACTTTTACTCCTCCGATTTTCTCCCCCATCCCACTTGGGGGAAGTGATTGAGCAGCTGTGTGGTGTTTAGTTGCTGGCTGTGGTTAAACCATGACAGTGAGCGAAAAGAGATGCAGGCTACTCCTAATAGCAATCTTCTCCACACTTCCTCTACCTTTGTTACTATGCGTAATAGAATTGAAGATTCACTCAAGAAGAGTATCATCTTGGCAAACTAGTACTTAGGGGACTCACCCAGAACAGGTGAGACCTGAGCATCTTGTGCTCTTTATGTATTTTATCTGATGCTTCTTTAATACAAAATTGTGAATGCACGTGAAGTCTCATAAGCACAGACAGATTCTTGCCCTGCCTTTCCGGCTAAATGAGTTTTTAAGCCATTTGCATCTGCAGCTGATTATTTCAGCGTAACCTAACATAACAGTGCTGGTGGACAGGGACACAGTTATGCAGCTTATTTCACATCTTGTTAGATTCTTCAGGGAACTGTTCTGGATAACAAATTAATCTTAAAACCAATGAAAAAACCCACTCAGACAAAATATTTTTAAAGTACTTGAAAGAACTCAAAATTAAGAACCTAATCAACTTTTCTGCCTAATTCCCAAACACTTAAATATTTCTAACTTTATAAGAACAAAACTACTTGTACAAACCTGCATTTCACCATGATGGAATTTCATCTCTGTATAATAAATATATATATTGCTTAGTACACGCAAAAAATGAACTAGAGAGTTTTCTCTCAAGAGGGACCTTCTGCTAATTATTCTATCTTGACCTCTCTACCTAAATACAAACTAGACTTTTTCTAAGGAGAGCAAGTTTGAAAGACAAATGTTATTGTTCAAAGCCTCTAAAATGCTTATAATTTCAGTTAATATAGCATTTAATGATTGTCTGACAAAAACATCAGACCATTCCATAGTTTTTCATAAATTCTAAGACAACTTAAACAACTTTTAGGACTGGTGCTGTACTGCAATTTCAGAAACATATTCTTTGAAAGCAGCCAAGAGAGAAAATGAGCCATAGAGTAACTTGTTTCTGTGGTTTTGCTGCTGGTGATTGGTAGCTAAGAGATATTATTCTTCTTTCATTTGTCAGATATCATAGTACTGACAACCGCTCTTCTCTAGCTTTGACCAGAGGCAGATTTCACTAACAGGTCCAAACTGCAAGATTTGTCAGGCTTCACGTTTTAAGTTCTAGGTCTTGAAAGTCTATAAAATTATTTTCATGATCAAATTCATACAATGCCTTTGGAAAGATGTGATGTAATTAGTTAACTCTTAGTGTGTGCGTTGAATTAATGACTATGAATTAAAGAGACTATATAAAATCTGCTGAATATATTTACTTTTCAGTTGTAATTGGTATTAATGAAAATTAATAATGCTACTGGTTATAAATCAAAATTGCCATACAGGAAAACAACCATCCTGCTATTTTTTGAGGTGTTTTACTATATTTTAATGGAAAACTAGTAGTTCATACTAGAAACATAACTTTATCCAAAGTTAAAATCATAATGTGATATATAGGATGCATAGGAAATAACATGATTTACCTTATACCATTTTTATATCTTTAATTTTAAGTAATGTGCATTATAGCATTAATAAATTAGTAAAAAATCTCTCTTATATATGATAAAACTTTTCCCAACGCTGTATGTGTAAAAAGATTACACTGGTTGACTTCTGAAAAAAGTGACGCTTATAGAAGAATTTAAAAAAAAAATTTACCTAAGATATTTTAATTACAGATACTATTAATGTCAGTAAATTGAGATACTTGTCAGATTTCAATTTCCAGTTGTTCAAAATTGTTGACTTTATCAATCCTAACATGTTTTCTACTTGTGTGATATTTGTCACAATAAGTAAGCACTGCAAATTTGGCCTCATCCTCCTGGTGTGTCAAGTAAGGACATTACCTCATGGACGTGTCATAATGATGAATTAATTAAAGCTGTGGAAGTGCTCATATTATGATAATGAACTCTACTGCCGAAGTTAAAAATAAGTAACTTCAAAAATAGCCATGGAAACATTTAGAGTGGCAATTATTTAATTACAGGGTAACTTTAAAGAAATGAAGTGAATATAATTATTTTTCCGGTTATTCAACTTCACAACAGCAGCTAAAAAACAACATTCAAAGTGTAGAACTTCAGGTGATGTAGACCAAGGCAGCTCCATGGAGTTCAGTCCAATGACAACTGTTTGTGACAATTATGCATTAAGTTTTTTAATTGTTTAGTTGCTATAACTGTGTTTGACATCTGAGATGTCACTCAGTTTCCTCTTAAATTTATCATTAAAAGTAGTATAAAGGTTTTATGTACTAAGTTCTTAATATGTTGTTACACATAGAAGCCCTGACCACACCTTCAGAAAAGTCCCAGCAGTGCTGAAAATGGGTGGTACTTTAATTAAGTAAGCAAAATGCTCAGATGTTATGATAATCCAGTCTTAACAGGTTGTTGATAATGTTTCACACTGTTAATTTCTGTTTGCAGCAGAAGGGATTGCAGAGGGACCAAAATGGAACCCCACAATGTCTTTAACTAAAAATATTTAGGCCAGACTGAAAGAAAAAACTTGGTTGTATTTAACCACTTCAGTTCAACTTTTGTGATTGGGAAGACACCTGTTAAATGGCTACCTAAATTCAGTAGGTTCTTCCCTTTTTGGTCTGAAATTATCCTCCAGAGCTTTTGTAGCAATAGATATGACTTCCCTGATCTGAGCTGTCAGGTTATTTTCTCTTCAAACAAGACCCACTGGAATTAGAAAATAGGCTGACGAGATCTTAATGTCCTGAGGGACACAGTTGACAAGCAATGCTCTGAAAACACGCTGCATATACAGACTCCACTGAGATGCCAAAAGCAAACCAAGAAAATGGACAAGAGTCTAGGCCT
Source organism: Elanoides forficatus (assembly GCA_025311575.1). Taxonomy (NCBI): domain Eukaryota; kingdom Metazoa; phylum Chordata; class Aves; order Accipitriformes; family Accipitridae; genus Elanoides; species Elanoides forficatus. The sequence goes on along the minus strand of JAOBAS010000008.1, from coordinate 8,967,027 downwards.
CTTTCATTTAAAGATACAAGCATAGAGATGTTTTCTTTTTATATAATATCCTACCAAACAGACAGCTTGAGTAGGTTCAGGCATACCTCAGCCTGCCATGATTCAAACGTGCTTTCAGTACTCAAGCACATGAGCCAGCCACTAGGTCAGGTCAGAAGCTAAATGAAGTGGTGCAGGTATTAGTTCTAGTGAAACTGGGCCACTGTGTAGCAGTAAAAAAGACAAAGAAAAAACCCCTCGTATAGCATGCCTAGATTGCCACAATTATCATTCTCTTGCTCACATAAAGTTTGCCTACGAGTTTTAAATACAGTTGAAAGTGATGTTTTTGTATTGCAGCAGTATTTTCCTCTACCACTGGGCTATGAAACCCGGAGGTGTCAAAAGGAACAAGGCAGATAATAAATTCATAGGCCAAAGCCCAGACAACTGAGCCTTTTATGCAACTCCAGCCAAACCAACACACTTCTACACATTGGGAAAATAGTAATTTCGCAGAATGTAAATATCATCAAAACAAAGAGTATTCAAAACCTTCAGAATGCTAAAATAGTTGTTATAAATAGCTAGATTCTTTGAACTATTAGTAAATTTAAGGATTCCATTCTAGAGACAAAAGAGGTTTTATGTTTTGTACCTTTCTGTCACTAAGCCCTAGGGTAGTCCTACAGTAGATTTCTGGGCTACCAGTATCAAAAGGAAAATGAGTTAAACTGTCTGTGGTAGAAACTAAGAGTCCCTGAGACTGATCAGGAAACATCTGTTAAAATCAATGTACTGAACTCAGAGTTTTTCCTACAGTTTTTAGAATACATGCCAGAGAAGAAAGGAGATTGGGTATTCTGGACTGACTTTTACTAATTTTGCTTGTTGACATCCTGTCTTTTTGGGACAGCTGTGTTTTCTTGGGGTCAGCAAGCAAACAATGTAGAACTGATAATGCACATATCTCTGAATAAGGGCTATCTTTTTCCAATATTTTCCAAAAAAATATCTTAACATGAAACAGTAATTATTTTAAGTTTGCAACCTAGCTAGTGGACTATTCTTCTCTCAATCACACTACTCACACAGTTAATAAAGCATTATAAAAGTGACATCCCAGGAACTTCAATAGTATTACACATTTCCACTAATGTAGGAGGCAGACTCAAGTCAATTTGCTGCTTTTTGGTGGGGTTTGTTTTGTTTTGTTTTCCGTATTTTTATCTTTTTCAGTAGTCGAAAGTGCTAAAAAGTCTCCAGCATCTAGATTAATCTGTATTACCTACCATCCAAAGATATAAGCATAACTGTTCCTACCTAGAGGTCACTGTAAGATGTGCAAATTTAACAAATGTGAAATTCTCATAAGCAAGTGTAAAGACAAGGTTATTAGATTTGTGATCCCATTCTTTACCAGTGAATTTAGGCCAGTATTTTAACAATAAGGAACCATGGATTATGGGTCAAATTGTTATCCCGAGCCTAGAGTTTGATTTCTCTTGATTAGAAAAAGGATTTGTTAAAGGTGTACAGTCACTGTTTCTTCATTTTCTTATTCTGAGAAAACCCACTAGCTTCTGTTCAGAAGACACTTGATATTCTTTTTCTCATTCTAATCAGTGGTATTGTGTACTGCTTAAAGATAAATCTCTTGCTTTCTTCATTGGTATTACAGTTGTAGCAATTAAACATATTTGGAGTCATCTGTAGCTAAAACTATGTTTATATTTGTTGTCTAATGATTTTTTTCTTTCTTTTATCTAACATTTAGGGTTTGATTATGGTTAGAGAAAGATTGTATATCCTTATTTTCCATGAAGCAAAGAAATGTTCCATGCAGTTGTAAGGAGATGCCTGATGCTCAACTTCTTTGATGGTATGGACATAGTTTTAAATGAATTCTGCCAAATACTGTGATTGGGACAAGAGCTATACAATAACCTGAAGTCAGAATTTTAGATTAAACAAATATCTCGGCCTATTTACCCTCCTCTGTAAGAGTGTAAAAGAAAGCTGAATAAAGTATTATCTCTTCCAAAGAGGAAAAACAAAAATTAAAGACAAGTTTAGTATCTTTTCACAGACACAGGATTATGAAGAGACAGTCATACCTATGACTTCTTCCCTGGTCCTACTTTAACAATTCTGAACATGAAGTAGTGATTCTAACTCCTCAGAGCCCTCATTCTTCTTCTAAGGATATTTTTGTTTCAGTAGTCAGAGAAGCCATCTCAGCTGTTTCTGCCCCATGTTTGTCTCTTCCTTTCTTAAACGCAGGGTTACAACTCTGACATAACAGCAGAATAATAGCAGAGTATGAATTTTCCAAAATGGACATTTGCTAGGAGAGTTTATTAAAAGGGTGTAATTGCCTAGTATTCCCTAGAAATAAAGCAACACCAAATACAGCAGGAAATCATGTTTAACTGGTCATTTTCAGAATTTGGCACCATCACAACACCAAAATATGGGCTTAATCTAGCTCCAGTGCAAGATCTGATTAGATTTCATTGCTTTGTCTTTCCCCACCCTAATTTTTTTCACACTATTTCTGCTATTTCTGGAGGTGGCTAGGCTAAGTTTTAGCATTTTTACAAAGCTATATTAAAAAAAAAACCAGAACCACAGCTGAAGCAATCAGTATTTGTTTCTAGCTTGATAATATGTGACCTGTTTCCACACACATATTTGCAAAGCAGAAAAGTACTTCTGAATTTTACTCCCTGCCTCTGTGTTTTGTTTTTTTCTGGTTTGGTTTGGTAGGTTTGTTTCCCTTCAAGTTTCCCTGGCAGTTTATTAACTATTTTCAATGATGATTTTAACATTCTTTTCTGATCATTTTTCTCCTTGAATTCTTTGACTTGTATCCTTTTTGCAACTATCAGATACACTACAGCATTTTGTAGACATATAAGATAAATTTATAAGATTAGAGGTTCTGTGTGTCTGTCAGTCGATGGCAAAAATAAACTTTTAAAGAGCTTTTTGTACCTTAATTTATTCTTTCAGCTTATGGAGGACTTATCAACCAGAGGCTCTTAGAGATGCAAGTTGTTCACTAGCTACAGGGCTGTTAACTTCAAACGCCAGTTGTATTTGGGTTCTCTTTATAGATAAATCATCAGAAAACAGTTGTAAATTGGTTGTTCAAGCTGTGAGGTGGAATGCATAGATTAAAATCAAAATGTACACAAGAAAGGCTGCAAGAAGACACAAAAGGATGACAGAATATGACCTAAAGTCATTGCTATTGTTAAATTAGGGCAACATTTGGTTTGTAACAGTATTTGCTGTTGACCAAGAGTAGCTTTTACACTGCTGACCATGGGATCCTACCCTACATGGGTTTTACCAAGGATCACTTCAGTAACATCTGAATTATTTTCCTCTTGAACTAAACACAAATGAAAGCAGTGGTACACATGCCAGCACCAATACTACAAACCCAATACAGCAGAACAGGTAATATAGTACTATGTAGTATGAGGGGACCCCCACCAACTAATAAGTGCTAGAGCTGTGACTGCTATCAAACTAAAACAGATTTTTCATGAGAAGTCCCTATGTGTCAACACTGCCATATTATACTACAGTCATCTTCTACCACATTTCATGCAAATCTCATGCATATTTCTAAAACATACACTTTAAACTTCCTCAATTCCAAATTACTTAAAACTGATAAAGAAAATTTATTTCCTTGTGCTTTGGGAGTTCTAATAACTAAGAAGAAATGTAATGCCTCTATATAGTGACTAATTTTTTCTTCTGAGATTGTTTTGACATAGAGACTACAGATATTCAGTTAACTGTAAAACTTCAGGTTTAAAACCACTTGTGATATAATGACGAGCTTTATGCAAAATACATAGAAGTGCATCACAGCTGAATATAAATTTTTGTGCTTATCATTAGTAGAGTTGTAAGAAAACTCCTATTGGTGTATCTTTTAATTGAAAAATCTAAAACTTGAGACACGTCTCACTGAAAAAATTCTTGATGTGGACAAAGCTCTCAAGGTTGGGTATACAGTAACTTTAAATTCCTCTCAAACAGTAATTTCATGGTAGGGATTAAAGGCTTCCCTAGAATAGCAGGCAAAACATGCTAGTTTGAACTGAGTTTTCTTGGAGTTTTCTATGTCTCTAAATCTTTAACTAAAAATGACACTTGGTTTGTGAACCTAGAATCTTGATCATTAACTTAAGAGATAAAAATTAATTCTGATAAAGTCTGTAAAAAAACCCAAGAACCAGTTTCATACAGGTCTGCTAATACTTTCTCTACAAACAGATCACTTGAGCAGTAATTGTGTCTGCAAGCGGAGAAAGAAAGCCAAGAAAATGAAAGAGAGCCAAAAAAATAAACGAAAGTCAAGCCCAAAGACCTTGATTTGACGTACCTGATAGATAAATGCTGAGTTTGGATCTGTCAGCACTCATAACAATCTGTGATTCCCAAGATGTGGAAGTTTTATGTTGAAAGCTGACTCAACTTTAAATGGAAACTGAACAGACTTTTGAGGATCACAATAATGACATTTAAGTCTGAGGGTGTCTTAACATAATGCACAATAATCCATTCTGTATAGCAAAAAAAAAGTTACAAAGGAATATGCTAGCTACTCTACAGTAACTATGCCTGTACTCTTCTCTTATTATGTGATGACAGTAATATGTAATTCTTCTCTTTACATTATTTTATTACAATTATAATAAAAATATAATTTAAAGAGAGTGAAAGTAAAATGTCCTTGTCCTAATTAAGTCTATAATATCATAATCAGCTTCTTTAGATGTCCTAAGTACAAGTATAATTGTGCTTAGAATATATTAAACCCCTGTTTATTCTTCTTACTCTGAAACAAGTAAAATCTTCAAATAAACTGCAAATCTCAAAATTATCCTTACTGCTCCAAATGGCAATTACAGCTGACTCTCCTGTTGGCTGTGTGTCAGCCATGGAAATGCCTAATGCACTTGTCATAAATACATATTTTTATTCTGAATCTCAGATTAAATGAATTCTTTGATCCTGGAAATGTTCTAGATCAAGAAACAATGATTTTTGGTCTCAGTGATTATGACAAAACTTGAAAGCAATTATTTTTCACTTTTACTAGAAAAGAAATCCTGTGAAAAATGTGTAACTGTTATTTTTCAAATTTAGAAAAATAATCTGAATTTTTCACAGTAACTAATTCAATACAGAAACAAAAATTCAGTGCTTCAGCTTTTCTTCACCCTTACTGGGACACCAGTCCCAATAATCCTGCTCTTTAGAAATATTTAATGTGTTCTCCCTCCTACTCAAAAGTTAGTAGTACTCAAACGTTAGTAGTACTCAAACGAAACATCTGAAGATGAAAAGGATTGTAACAAAAAGACAAGATAGGGAACAAGATAGACAACAGCTTGAGAGGAGATGGAAAGCTACTGGACAGAGTAGACTCTTGGAGAGAAGAAAACTCTTGTAAGCATAAGTGAAAGATCAGCCTCCCAGGCATATTCCCCAAAACCCTTTTAGTATCTCAGTCTTTCTCCTTCTCCTTCCCCTACAGTCTAAAAAGTATTTTGATGATAAATTTTAGTTTGTTATCCCAAACACAATAACATAATGGAATGGTAAAATTCTATTTTGTCTCTCTTCTCCAGGCTGAACAACCTCAACTCTCTCAGCCTGCCCTCATCAGAACGGTGCTCCGGCCCCCTGATCATCTTTGTGTCCCTCCTCTGGACTCGCTCCAACAGGTCCGTGTCCTTCTTATGTTGGGGGCCCCAGAGCTGAACCCAGTACTCCAGGTGGGGTCTCACAAGAGCAGAGCAGAGGGGGAGAATCACCTCCCTTGACCTGCTGGTCATGCAGCTTTTGATGCAGCCCAGGATATAGTTGGCTTTCTGGGCTACAAGCGCACATTGCTGGCTCGTATTCAGTTTTTTGTCCACTGATACCCCCAGTCCTTCTCCGCAGGGCTGCTCTCAATCCGCTCTTCACTCAGCCTGTATTTGTGCTTGGGATTGCCCCAACCCATGTGCAAGACCTTGCACTTGGTCTTGTTGAACTTCATGAGATTTGCACAGGCCCAAATAGGAATAGAATAGGGCCCAAAGGAATAAAGTAATTCATTTGGACAGAAAGCACTTAGTATTTTCACTTGGTATATGAATTCCTTTTACTTTTTCTTCATAAGTATTAAAGATACATAGCTCAAACATTTGTGGGGAATTGTAAATCTCCGGATTTTATAGTAACTGAAATCCCTCGTGATTAAATGACTAATTCTGTGTCAAAACTTGCAGAATTCTGGCTCTCACTATACTGTAAGTATATTTTACTGGCAAACATACCATAAAGTTTCATACCTACTTTTAGTTCCATGTAAAACATTCTTCAGTATGTTAGTCTGTGTGTTCTTGTGTTTTCCCCTAAGAACTTGAACTCTATGACTAGCCATGAAATTACACAAGGATTAAGTCTCATCTCCTTTACAGTTGGATCATCAAAACAAATAAACACAAAACCCCAAGATGACAAGAATACTTTCCCAGCTGGAAGGAATTAAAAGATCCTTTAAAAATCTTCTAATTTGCCTTTTTGTCCCACAATATATCTGATTTCTGTAAGAATACAGGGGAAAGAATAGCAAAATGTATAGACACTAATAGTGGAAAGTGCCATTCAGGAAGAAGTTCTGGACTTTTGGTTTCAAATTGGAGTTCAGTGTGAGTAAGATCTTCAGGACAAGGCACTAAAGGAACCTCTGCTGTCTAGTTCATTACATTCTTTATTAAAACCCATAATGGATTTGTGATACCTCAATAGAGACATTGCATAATTTAGGAATAAGGATATCTGCTTAAATAAAGTTAAGCCCAGGAAGTTCCTACTCCCTTGTACACCTGACAGTGCTGTGGGATTATTGCTTAATTAGTAGTTTAGCCTTGGCAATGAAGATGCATATGAAATCACATTGAAATTCAAAAGCTGCCATTTATCCTGGCTATATGCCAGTCATTGCATTTATCATGAAAGTGTATTTAGCCTGTTTTTTGGAGCAGCTCTGTTGGAATAAACACTGCTGAAAATAAATAATAATAATAATAACTGAAGCATGAAGTAGCTGAAAGAACATCAGTAACTAATATTTCAGGGCCCCTCAACTTAAGGGAAGCTAAAGCAATATGCAGCACTGGAGATGGGCTTCCCAAGTGGGAGCAAGCTCATATAGTGGTATCCCTGAATGCTAGCCCTTGGGTATCACCTGCTGGAAAATACCCCACTTGCAAGGATGTTTGCAAATGAATTCACTCTATCTTTGAAATTATACTCCTGCAGAAAGAATTAGTGGGGTCAGAAGAAGATAGAACAGAATCTATAGTCTAGGGTAAGTGTGAACCAGTTTTCAGTGCTCAAGATTGCTTTTCTTTCTAGTTTGAAATTTAAACATATTGGTAGCATGTCACAATCCAAGAGGAGAAGGAACTTCTGTGCAAGGCAATCATATGCTGAAAGTATAAGGCATTGAGTGAATCGACATGAGAGCTGAGACTTCTCAGACAGCCCAAAGTAACAGTGGTGATGTTTCTATACTATATGCTGCTATGACTTTACCAGACTATGAACACTGACCAAATTAGTTGATTTGGTAGCTTGATTAAAAATTGTCTCATAACATAGGAGAAGACTCCACAAATGTGTTCTTTCGATGAAAGGGAAGCACTTTGTAAAAACATAAACCCTGCAATGACAAAAGTCCTTTAACAATCTAGTATCTTAAATTCTTCCAACAGGCATGTCATTTGTCTCAAACAGATCAGAGAACTGCAGGTGTTGAAGCCATGTCAGGATTTAGGTTGAGATTTGTCAGTTAATATCCATATGCCACATAGTCAGTGTTTTCATACTTCCTCAGTTTAGCAGAAAGGAAGAAGATTCCTATCATCCTATCTTTCTGATATTTTCCATGGAAGGTTTTTTTCAGCCTTTCTTAGCATGAACATCTTTAAGTTTTTACTTCATAAGAATATGTTCAGACATAACAAAATTGTTTGCAAGTTCAGGTATACCACCTGCAGCTTATTTTTCAGATTTATAAATGTTGGATATTGTTTACTCAGAACATTATATATAATGGAAAATATTTGAATTGAGGTAAATTTGTTGTTAAAGATGGTCCAACTTAAACCCAAAAGCACTTGCTTGCTACTTTAAAGTTCTATATTACAACCTCATATTTCAAGTTGAAACAAATTTGTAACAGACTGAACACTCGGAAAGCTATTTAATTTAGTAACTTAAGTCCACTTGTTATATATTACCTTCAAAAGCTTTGTACAAGTGTTCCTCTGATAAAAGAGAAATGTTTAATGCAATGAGAGTACATTTCCAGCTTGATTAACACATCTCATAATCCTTCTTAAAACAAATTAGGCTGGAATACCTAAAGTTCTGCCTCTGGATATTCCCCAAAAACCTTCAATTGCTATACAGCTGGGGCAATGTTGTGAACAAGCTTTAATGTTTGAAGTGCAAATTAAGCAGAATTTAAGAGTTGATGTCCAAAGTAGTGTCAATGTTCTGCCTCCTGTAAATGCTGAAGTAGTTGAGATACCTAAGTTTTACTCAGAAACATTAAATCATGCATATAAAGCTTCATTTTGCTCAAGGCTACATATACTGACATGTTGGGTGTTCTTTGAAAGTGGTCTGCTACCTTACTTTTGAGGTTATTTGGGTATAAAAAAACCTGCTGCCATCAAAATTTAAGCTTCTTGCTCCTGAGGTTCTTTATATTTTTAATCATAGGATCATAAAAACAGGGCAGGATAGGATTACAGGAGGTCAGCAATTTTATATCAAGATCAACTCCAATAAAACCATTCTTGACAGGTATTTACTGAAGATGTATTTAAAAACCTCCATTATGTAAATTCAGCATCTATGTAGGCAATGTGTCACTTGTAAGTAGCCCCAGTTTTACTCCAGTGTACTGGTCCTCAATTCATCTTCTCTGCAATCTCCAAGCATTTCTGAGATCCCTTCTGGAATGCAGTTCTCTTGGGAGGAGAGACAACAAGCCTGTATGACTATGGGTCACAAGTTAGTTCCCTACAGAAACCTCTCCAACAACCAGCGTCTTCCTCTTTGAGGCCATGCTGGCCTTCCAACAGCACAAATACTTGCAGGATATGCTTTTTTTTTTTTTTTTCCTTGTATGCTGGCACATTTGTATCTTGCCTTACAAACATAAACATTGTTGTATGAGACAACCAAATTAATAAGATTACTTTGGCCACGTTAGGAAGAATATCACTGAAAAAAACAAAAACAACTTTAAGTACTGCAAGATGTTTCAGCTCAAAGAAGGTTCCAGAGGTCTAAGAGAGCAAAGCATCTGTTTTAATGTGCTTTGAGCTACTCCAAACTGAGCCTAGGGAGAAGAGATGAAGTAAATACTACCTGATTCTTCCTATCCACCTAAAAGGACATTGCAAGACAGCTTCCCACTGAGGGATTCCAATGCCTCCTTAATTGCTACGTGAAATTAACCTCTCCCTCCCACAAAACATTAAGGCCCTTGGTGAAATATTCCATAGTCATGCAGTGAGCAGGAACAATTATAATGTGTGCAGTGCACCTGATGGATCTGTGGATGAATAGGTACAAACAACTTAGCAGTACTGAGACAGATTTCACTCTAAAGCAGTGCGTCTGTCATGCAGACAAGTCTAGACTACTACTGAATGCTAGATAAGAAAAATAAATACATGGGCCTCTGTGGGTCTGCTAGAAGGGAAACAGGTACCACTACCTGAAGCATGTTATTGGAACACTATACATGTAACCAATCTAATTCAATACTTAATTATTTGATCAAATACTTTTTTTTTTTTTTTAATCTAAACTTGGTATTTATTGCCAGCCAGTTTATTATTATCTTCTTTGGCTGAAAACTTACAATGTATATGAAAGTTGTTAACATCTTTTTTACTTTGGTTGCATTGTCCCTAAATCTATTACCACAGCTCCATCCAGCTCTTAGCTGTGTTAAGAATTGTGGTACAAACCTTTCAGCTTAAAGAGAGACAACACTGCAGTATAGACTGTGAAGAAAATTAGGGCCCCTGGGTCTTTGTCTCTTGATTATCCACACTGCCTAATTTTTCATTTACTCACAAGCTCTCTTCTCAGAGAAACTTCTAGTTCCCTCTTAGACAAACCTGGATGTGATTCTGCTGGATAGTTCACACCAGAGGCTACTCCTGAAAGGAAAACTGGAAGACTACATCATACTGACTTCTGCCTGCTGTAGGTAATCCTACGCTCTTAGCAAATTGTGCACCCTGCAACATCCCCATAATGCTCTCGCGTCATACCACAGGGCACACTACGTATACCTTGAATTTAATGCTGTAAAAACACTGTTTCACTTAACGCATATTCCTCACATTGTTTGAGAAACATTTTACTAGGAAAAAGTCCCATTATGCCCATGTAAGCAAAACAGTTATTAGGTCATAGGGCTACGAAGACACTACATGGAGGCAAGAGGATACCTAAAGCCAAGTTCTATGCAGTGCAGATGCAGCTACTCTGCCGTTGGGTGTCTCTCTGGAAAAATACAGGCATAAGCCATTCTACAGCACCAAGCTTGGGAGCAAGAGGATGTTGCCTGGATGTGTATTCAGCAGCATAAATGAAGCTAGTAGAACTGGGATGTCTGCATTTATATTGCATGTATTTCAACTATTCTACAGAATGCTTTTTTCAGTCATAGATCACGATAATGATAATAATAATTTATGTATAATAATGATAATAATAATTTACATGCAATAAAAATATGAACTAATAGTGGTGGGTTTATTTGACTGTGGAATTTTTTTCCTGATAGGTAGATTCTAAACTCCTGATAAAACAATTAATAAAAGACTATCATAACATTTGTTTCTAACCTTGATGTAGGGATCTTGAAAATTAATGGTGTATTCACTGGGCTTTGTACAGTCCTGTCTTACCCTGTGTTTCATGAGAAAGTGAAGAAGAAAATGTTACCCAGTGATAAATTACTCAACCTGACACTACTGTAGCTTCACATTAGAAAAGTAAAACAATTACCAATTTGACTGTGGCGGGGCAAAACTAAGTTAACAATAGTCATCTGTGAAACTGGCATGTGTTCCCACTTTAATAGAAGTTCACAGATTTTGGAAAGGAGCAAAATTGCTGTTCAACCAGGAGCACTATGTGTAATGAAATTCATAATATTTAATAAGCTTGTTCCACAAAGCAATTTCAAAGACCTCCTAGAAAGGCAAGCAGGCAAAATGAAATCATGGACAAACAATAAAACAATAGTTCACATCAGACAAAGCTGTTCATATCACAAAGTCTTGCTTTCAGGTTTAAATAATGGTTAATTGTTAATGTATGAACAATAAATTTAAGCAATTAATTTTGTAATTGTCCAGTGTACAGAAGACTGGAGAAAGATTATAGTATCTCTTTTGAGACATCATTATGATGCCGTTGATGGTTGTTGCCACTATATAAAAAGATGTGTCAAAATCAACCTACTTTTTAAAAAAAGTATAGGAAGAGCTGTTTACAGTAATTGCAATGTCTGTTTGTACTGCATGACATTGTAGCTTCATCTGTTGCTTATGTTTAGCATCATAAATCTGAAGACAGTCTATTCCAACCAAGTATTGCTCTACCTTTTTCATAAATATCAGACTTAATAGTACATAAGCATTCTGAGCATTACAATGCGAAAAATTGTTTTATCTTTAGCCTTACACGATCATCTTGTGTGTCCTCATCCTGATTCTATCACAGTTTCCAGTATTGTGACCTCTTTGGGTTTACATGGGAAAATCATGAGTCTATTATAATCCAGGAAGAAAGATTAATTGACTTTCTGAAGGCAAGCTAAGATACATAAAAGAGAATATTCAGTATCATGAGGAATTAATTTATTTCTGCCACAGCTCAGATTCATCAAAATTTACAAATAAAGCCTGATGCTGAAACTCTCATGCATGCCAATAATCTTCATTCTGTGTGTTATCCATCAGCTTCAATAGCAGTAGATACTGAAACGTAAGGATTATTCACCTATATAAAGATTAAGAAATCAGCTTTACCAATATAAAGGTAAATCACAGAAAATATCACTGCTTCTGGACCAGAGATGCTGAGCCAGCTGTACATTAAGATTTTTGCAAGTGTAATTCAGAAATAGGAGTCAGCTCCACACACTTAGAAGTCTGCAGTCTAGGTGTCTTGCTGAGCCAGTTGTTTGAATTTCCATTGGAGATAATAGACAACTAGTCAATGGGTGGATGTAGTCATTGAAGGTTAGAGAATTACTCAGTAGACCAAATCTAAGTATTTACTTCAGAATTAACTGAATAGTTCTCTATTCACCACTTAACTGGAGTCACAAACCAAATAATATATGAAGCACGATATTGTTTTTAAGAAAAGATATGAGGTACCTGATATATTATTTCCAGTGATCACTGAATAAAATCCCATTTCTACGTGAATTTGACATTCTTCTTTTGCTGCCAATATTCAGATTAAATGTCTTCAGCACAGCTGAAATGATTTAGCAAACAAATACCTCTTTCTTATTGTTCTTACTGTTTGGGAAAGAAACTAGACAGAAGTAAAACAGGTACATCCTCTGATGTATGCTACGCATCCAGTATTAATCTTATTTATCTTTGAAAAAAATAATAAAGCAGAATGTCTATGGGTCTCTCTTCCAAGGGTGGATAGCCTGCAATCACCATTTATCTTTGCTTAATTGTCTAGCCTGTGGTTGCTTTGTATAACATTTTAACATTTAATGTGGTTTTGCCATAACTCTCAAATAGTGCCAGCAAGGTCAATGCAAACGATTCGTTAGTACTCCAGCTTACAGACCAGGCAAGATGTCTAGGGAATGTCCTGTTCATGCTGCATCAAGTTCTTCATCGCTACGAGTGCACATATGTTTCAGATAGCCCTCAGAGAGCATGTAAGCGAAGAGCTGGAAAACATCAAAACATGATTTGGAACATCTCAAACAAATTCCACCTCTTTACATAAAATGGAAACTTTCAATTAGAATAAATCTTTAAGGGTTGAAAGTTATGAAGGGTGAAGGACTTCTCAGTAACTGAGTATTTCTGACCTTAATCTTTATTTTAATGTGTACAGAACAAAATAAGAAGAGAAAAGGTAGTGGAATCCCAATGTGGATTTTAAAAGTGGAAAACAAAAAGTATCTGAGGCAGTTGGATGCTCTTAAATAAACGCACATAAGATGTATCTATTTAAGATGTATTTCCTGAAAAAATGCATCATTACTTAGAAATAATTGCAATTTCTGGAAGTGGCTTGCTACTATGTGCTCTTGAATATTATGTGGCCTTTGATTTTGTTTCTACTGCAGAAACAGCAGTGTTTGGTACTTATTCAGATAATTTCAAGAAAATAATTGTTTTGTGTGTTGGTTTTTTTGAGGGGGGGTGTCCTCAAGGCATTTTGGTAATCATAGAAGAATGTAAATGTGCATGGAATAGTACTGAATGAACTACTGTATAAGGGGAGGTACATCATTTCTCGTCCTTAGCAAGGAGCTACAGCTGTGGTGCTGATATAGGTAATTAGCTGCTTCTTACAGCTGATACAAGCCACGTTTGCTGCCTGGCTGCTCTGTGCTATGCTAACAGGCAGCTGCTATTTGCACAAGTCAGAAATCAAAATAAAACCCCTTTGGCATATGCAGTCTAGAATTCTACTCACATTTAACAATGCAAATAGCTTTCTCTTTAAATGGTTACTTTAAGAGCTGAGAAATCTGAAGTTTTTTCAGAGCGACTTGTGTTGAATTTGTCATTTAACCAGGCACAACTGACGTCCTTGGAAAGTTTGGATAAAAATCGCTCAACTATTTATAAATCTGTAGAATGTAAAGAAAATATATTACTGGCAGTTTAATACAGTGCTTGAATCCTACTTTTTAAGTGTTGTAGCATCTGAGCTGTGTGGTAACTGCTAGAAAACTGAAATTTGGCAGGGACATTTGGTGACCTGTGAAAATCAGTTTGCATTTGGCCAAGAGAGTTTAAAGCAATCCTCTGCATATGAAGGCTGTATTTGCATGAGCAACTGATAGATGACAAAAGTAATGATCCATCAACATTTTATCTCCCTCATGCCTCTGTATGCATACATGTTTAGTGGAAGTTTTCTGTTAGTGCATGTCCTGCTGCTATCAAAATGGAGCAGAAAAAGAAAATAATGTTAAGATAGAATAATGTAGAGATTGTTTTCCAGATGGGAGAGAGACATGATGAGAGTTTCAAAACCAGCACTGTCATCCTAGACTTGTTAGGGTATTTAATAAGTAGCAAATGCATCAGTATGGCAATCCTTACCTTCTCATGCTGTGAAAGTGGTATGCAAAATATTAGAGCTTTCTCCAGTGGAAGGAGCAGACTTGTGTCAGCCAGGACTGGAAATCCATCTATTCACAGTCCTGAGAAAATCAGAAGCATACAGGGGTGTATATTTGTGAATGGTACTACAAGAGGAAAATCATTTGTGCAGTTATAGTGATGCATATTGCAAAAGAATAACGCATAATGGTATTGTATCATTGCAGAAAAGCCATAGTATGTCACTGTCCTCTGCAGATAACCTAGTACCTTTTATGAAAAAACTTGAATATGGTTTGGTTTGGTTTTTTGTTTTTGTTTTTGTTTTTGTTTTTGTTTTTGTTTTTAATTTAATGACATTCTATTATATAAACGAATGGTATCAATCTATAGACTAAAATGCTGCATGTGAAGGAGAGAAGTAACTATACTGTGGGCAGTCTTCTGCAATGATACTATGTTTTTTAGTGAGTAGATATACTATTCTGGGTGCATGTGCAAATGAACATCCATGTGTGCTGTTCCATTCCATTCGCTTCACAAAATATTGCCTGAAGCTTCTTCAAGTCACAATACAGTAGCAACATGTATTCAAGAGCAACACAGAAATAGAGTAGTTAATGCAATACTGTTTAATGCCAGAAGTTTTCCTATTAAAAAAAAAAAAAAATCCTTTGGTTTTCTTATTACAGGACTAGAATATATAATTTTGAACTCTAGGTACAGTTTGTTCTGCCTCCATTTTGGGCCTATCAAATTGTGCTGTTGGTTATGGATGAAATTTCATCCACCTGCTAACATAAAGTTCCTATTAAAATCCATGTCAATTAGAACTGCCTTGTGTTTTGTTCTACTTCAGACTTCATATTTAAATAATTATGAGAATATTTGAACAGAGTCGGCACAGGTGATTATTAATCTCTAACCATCATTATGTACTACTTCACAGTCCAATTCACTAGACAGCCAATCACATTTTTGTTCAGTGGAAAGGAGATTTTAATAATCCAAAACATTTCAGCCTTATACCCTCTGCATTATTATTCAGTCAGGTACAGGACAAAAGGACAGAACATTCTGCTAACAAATGATATTGCTTGCTCTGAGTAGTGGTATACTTCTATCCTAAAAAGTAACCTTTCCAAGTGCCTGCAAGAACAATAAATTTCTTACAGAATCACCAGCTTTTATCATGTCCTAATCCTTATAAGGTTGTCATTTAAGTACAGTTATTCTATGTAGTTTTCAGTTCTCATTTTTCTATCAGGCAAGTGCTTTCTGAAAAATGTTAGGAACACTTTAGAATTAAACTCCTGTTCTAAACATCTTCAAAACACACGTATTTGATGGTTACATCTGGATTTCATTCTAGTTAAAATTGTCTATTTTTATAAAGAACAAATAGAAAAAAAGATGTCCAGATCCAATAAGGAGAGTTATGTGCCTAAAAAGAGATACGAGATTAAGAACATCTTTGATATGAACATGAGGCTAACAGTCTGGGATAAGAACTTTTGGAAGAATATTGGGATGTAATGGAAGCTGCAGGAAAGAATGCTTTTGACAGCACATTCCTCTTTCTTTCCCCTTCCATTTCTGTCTATATGGTTTTGAACACCCAGAATTGCCTATGAGTGCTAAGCAAACTCTGAGGAAACTGGAGGAGGGGAGGAGTTACTTAAAAATCCTAAATATTGAGTTGACTTTTTCTAAATAAACAGCTTTATATATAAGGATACTTGAACTGGAATTGCTCCCACAAAATTATACTGCTTGCATTTTATTTACAAGAATATTCAGAAATAGTTCCTTAAAAATACAAATCTGAGGGATAATGTTTTTTGTATCAATAGTCCTTACTCGTTGTTACTGAGCTAAGAAAGGAAAACACTGTATCTCACTGTGTGTCATGAAAGCACACTCTTGTTGTTTTATCACTTGCCCAAAGTTAGATAGGACTGCAAATTAGGCATCTTGTTTATAGGCAAAAGCAGAGAACATACAGAAGACATGGGACCATTCTTTTATAGGACAGTTTCCATTCACTCAGGGCTCTGAGGTCACTCTCTGTATGGAAATTTGCCACAAGGGTTTGGCCTGAAACTGCAGATGAAAATGTGTACTGAGCTATAGCAAATAACGTGCAAGTTTTCTGATGTGGCAATTGCCCAGTGGGCACCAAACCACAAGCCTGTTTCCAGAAGAAACTACATGCTCATTTTCAATTGTTAATTAAGATGGATCTCATAAAGGAAGAGGCACTTGCAAGTTGTATTTTCTGTCATATGTCCAAACTTCACTTTGACTCAGTCAAAAATTTTTAAAATCTTGTATCATAATATCATTGCTGTATCATTGGATTACTGTACAGGCTGTCACATGTGGGTGGCTGTCAACAAGCTGTACCTCATTACGTTATGCCTCAGATCTCAGTGAGCCATTATGAGTCATTAAGTGATCAGAGTCATTTATGCAGATCTGCAGCTTCTACGCTTTTCATCTCACTGTCTATTTTTGCACATGGGATGTGTTTCCATATTTATGTTATATATATATATATATAAACACTAATCACAGTAATCCAGTGTGAATATATTAATATAGATTAATACAGAGTTTGTAATTATGAGGAGCTTCAGTCCATGAAAACCAGGTGATACTAAAAATTCTCTCTTGCTTTGCATGTGTAACAGACGATAGAGGGTTGGGGCTTTTTTGACATGATTATCTGAATGCCTTGCTTTACAGCTGACACTAATGAATATAACATGACTCAGTCACTCATCTGGAGAGACGTAGTCCTCTAAATGTCCTTGAGCATAGGAGTGAATCCTAGCAGGTACTCAATGGCTCTCAGTGAAAGCCAGTGAAGGCAGTGAACGTTGTAGATGCTCAGTACTTCACAAAGCTCTCCGCAGAACTGCACCAAAAGTGAATATGCCCCAGAGTATTCATGCTAAAATTGCTCTAGTTCAAATGCAGCTAGTCATGGCACTCCAAGGAGAAGTAACAGATTTTTTCCCTCAAAGCAGTCAAACACACACATACAGGTATATGCATATATGTATGTATATTTATAATCTTTCAGAAAGCTGATGCTTAGGACAGTGTTAAAATACTGCTTTAGTAAAGTTGGTACATGGAAAATAAATACATGTTCATATCATTTCATCAAAAGGTACAGTTGAAAAAAAGTCTTGGATTCAGACCTTGAAATATATGCATAACTTATGTAACCTTTTTTTTCTAAATAAAAGGAACTAAAATCATTATGTTGTTATTTTCATTACCCAATAACAACCATTTCAGCAATTGGGTGCCGACCAGGAATTTATCCATGAAGCAAAAACAAGGGCCAGTTTGCCTTCAAATCAGAATTTAAAGCAGCTTCAACATTGTTTTAACTTAAGTATACAATTTTTTTCTAGATAAAATCTGTTCTATTTCATTCTGTCTCTGGAAACAAAGTCTTTCCTAAGTTCCACAGCCCCTTCTGAATCACCATTTACATCTTACATTTCAACAGAGACTGAAAAACAGTGCCCTAGACTCACTAACAAGTTTCCCTGTCCTGTCTTTCCGAGAAGGCCAGAATTAAACTGAAGTAGGACAAAGACAATATAAAGAGGTGGATGATCTCTTGTTCTTTATCTGAATAGGAGCTGATGCTTTATTTGAAAGATGGAAGCACTTAAGCACAGGATGCAGTGCTGAAATATTGCTTCAAGACACATTCCAGCTAACTATCCTTGTAGTCTAAACAATTTCCTTTTTATAAGTCAAAGTGAAGGTGACTGTTCTATCAAGACGCCTTTCTGGTTGCATTATAAATGCAAGTGGAAAGAGGATCTGTGTTCAGGTCCCAGGAACCATGCTGCCAAGAATATAAAGGCTTAGCAATGTAAGTGTGAGGCTGGGGCACAAATGAGATTTATTCTGTGAGACTGGCCTCTCAATATATCTTGCAGAAAGCTATTTTTGTCTCCCTCCATCAGCACTTACTGTTAGTAAAGCATTGGCAAAAAGCCTTCATCAGAATTGAGGGAAGGTAGTTTATGCATAAGGAAGTTAATCCCAAAACATCTATTCTTACACATTATTCTGCCATTTTTATTCACTGTTGGAAATAGAGAAGCAATATACCATAAAAAATAATTATTATACTTAAGATTTGTAGGAACAGTTCCAGAATTTCCAGATGATCTTTACTTTCCAAACAGCCCTACTGATTTCCCAGTGTACTGGAATAGCATTTTTGCATGATTTATGTACCAGATCTTCAGCTGGTCTGAATCAGTGCAATTCTACTAAATCCAGTGGATGTATGCGTTGTACAACAATGGAGAACCTGGACTGTGTTCTGTTCTTCAAAAACAATGCTGATTATTGAGTTTATTTGAAATCAATGGGACTATTTGCAGAGCAAACTACTTTTCAAGGTGAGCTGTGGGGTGGTATCACCTGATGCATGCTCCTAAAAAACTCTTTAATAATAAATAAAAATATACTTGCATTACAAGCACTCTATGGATTTTCATCCCAAATATCCATATGACTGCTTTTCTGTAATAGGTGGATTAATGTTATTCTAAATGAAAGGAAGCTTTGTAGTGTCACTTGAGGATGCAACTTAAAAAAAATATAGCTGAGAGGAAAAATAAAAAACATCCCTCATACTGGTGTTTATTTTCACAGAATTTCATAGCACCAATCAGTCACTGAGCCTATCGGTTACCTTAACCTCAAGCAGAAATGCAAAAAAGATGAATAATATTTCCTACAAAACACAACCTAAAACTCCTTACTAGACAGCCCTCTGCCATAAATAAATTAAAATACTGCTATAGCATAATATTAGCACCTTGACTAGGATCTTTAATCACAGAATCATAGAATCATAGCACAGTTTGTGTTTGGACCTTAAAGATCATCTAGTTCCAACCCCCCTGCAGTGGGCAGGAACACCTTCCACTAGACCAGGTTGCTCAAAGCCCCATCCAACCTGGCCTTGAACACTGCCAGGGATGGGGCAGCTGCAACCTCTCTGGGCAACCTGTGCCAGTGCCTCAACACCCTCACTAAAGAATTTCTTCCTAATATCCAATCTAAATCTACCTTTTTTCAGTTTAAAACCATTACCTCTCATCCTATCACTACTCCTGACATCACACACTCCATGATAAAGAGTCCCTTTCCATCTTTCCCATAGGCCCCCTTTACGTACTGGAAGGCTACTATAAGGTCTCCCCAGAGACTTCTCTTCTCTGGGTTGAACAACTCCAACTCTCTTAGCCTGTCCTCATTGGAAAGGTGCTCCAGCTCCCTGATCATTTTCCTGGCCCTCCTCTGGACCTGCTCCAACAGGTCTATGTCTTCCTTATGCTGGGGCCCCAGAGCTGAACACAGTACTCCAGGTGGGGTCTCATGACAGAGGAGTAGAGGAGGAGAATTACCTCCCTTAACCTTCTGGTCACACTTCTTTTGCACTTTTTACAGACACAGGAGGGAGAAATTAATCTGAACATATATGCAATTTTTTCAGGGTTAGGATACATTTTTTAATTCTTAGTCTTTTAATTAGCTGGCAGTTTTGATGTGGGTCATGACAGTCAATATTTGTTGACCTTGGTAAGAGCCTGAAAGTCACAAAGATAAAGTTATGCAAATCATTGTTGTTCTGTCGCAAATCTAGAAAAAACAGCTTTTGAAGCCACTGTATGTTATTCAATGCTGTCTTTTACCTGTAGGATTTCATAGTTCAGATGCAAGACAGTATGAACATTTCCAGTCCATTTCAATACAAACTAGGAAATGGATTAAATTAATTCACCTTCAGCAATAACTTTTTTAACTGCTACATCTGAATCTATAAGAATACATTTGTCCATCCCTTAAAGGCAAAAAAATCATGAACCAAGCCCATGTCATTGAGGAAAAGAGGAAAGTCACACCTCCCTAAAACCTCCAGTGTTTTGAAAATCTGTGGTATAATATATTAACCTCTAGTTTCAATTAGCGTGGTTTATTATCCCTCAAGGTCAATATTTTAATTTAAACTTCATTAATTATAATTTCACCTCAGCAAAAGTCATTATCTAATTATTATTTAATTGTGTATTACTGTTACTTAGCTTAAGAAGGCAGTTGAGGGTAGTCTTAATATAGGAGGCTTTAAGCAAAGTTGAATTTAATTGTTTCTTTTAATGTACACTGTTTTAAGAAATTATGATAACAATAACTAGCAAATGGTGAGTAAAATGGTGAGGTAGGATAGGATTATGGGGAACTGAGATGTCTATGCTAGATCTCTTTGACACAAGCTATGCCTCCAAAAGTTTGTATTTGGTATCCCAGCACAGAGGTTCTAATTCAGGCATTCAAAATACAGCTTAAGCACAGTCTTGAATAGATATGTAATGGTCAGCTGAGAACCTCTCAGCAAAAGGCTGAATGGTGAACAGGTACAGCTTTGATCTCATCTTTACTACACCTTGGATAAAAGGTTAAGACATCTCCACTAGTTCTGGTAAATACTAGTCTTTTAGGTTACCTTGCAAGCTGCTTCCTTCTCTGCACACAATTGAATTGAGCATGGTTTGAGTACAGGTTGCTAGAGAACAGTCCAGTGTGGTACACTGTGGTCAGAGCTAAAAGAATCTCCCATTAGATTGTGGTCCACCCCCTGGTCTTGTTCATGCCCTTCTACTTCATTTTTATTGCATCCTTGTCACTGCCTAGTCCAAAATGAGTATTCAGTTGCTGCTTCTCCCACTAGATGGAGAGCTAATGAACTTGTAGGGTATAATGTTATATTTACATCACCATGATTAGAGTAATAGAAAATGCACATTCAGATATATTTCCAGCCTAAAATCCATGATCTATTATATGTAACTTTTTTTTTTTCCATACCTGACTCTATCTGCCAAGATTGAATTGGAGTTAAAAAGCCAAGGGGAAATAGACTCTTTCTTTTCAGAGGGCTGGGCTGTCAGAGTTCTAATTTGTAATTCTCCTTTTGAGACTGTCAGAGGCCCTTATTGCAACTGAAAAGTTTAATTACTACAGTTGCAAGGGTCATCACTCACTCACTGCAGGGAAGATGAATAGTGCAGAGCTATTAAATAAAGGATACTTGCTAGAGTTATTTTTAAAAGTAGTTATGACAAAAGTGCTACTGTTCTTTAGGACGATAACCTGATGTCTCATCTAAATTTCTGCTGTCATTCGGAATAAAATGCCCTTCTAGCTATTCCATGTACTTAGCTTTTAAAATCCTTCCACAGTTCACAGGTATTGCTAACTGCAGCTTTGCTGGTATCCACAGCTTTATAATTCATAAATTAATTCAGGAATTTTGTATTATTTTGACTATATGCAGTTAATCAAAAGATAGAAATAAAATCTTCAAACACTCATTTATACATAGAAATGAATCAGACATGACCTGCTGGCCAGGTTCAAAATCTTTTTCTGATTTCCCTCAATGAACGTTTGGGTGTTCAAGTAGAACAAGCACATGTACTCACACAAAGGACTGTATTTCACCTCAGATATTTATCTGAAGTGCTCTTCTGGTGTTTTACGTAACTCATCTAGCCAAAGAACAGCAACAGCAAAAAGTTACATAGTTTTGTAACTAACCAAAGCTCTGCCAATTCTAATAATAGGTATGAATTCAAAATTCTTATTTATAAATTGGTCACAAAAGTCAAGAAATATTTATTTCTATTTTGTTGTCAGTTGACTCACATTTGTGGCACAGTAAGTATTTATACTCTGATCTTTATTTACAGTATTTCTTTTTATCCATATCATTTAGTCAAAGCAGCCACCTGAGAGACTTACCCACATGGGATGACTTTCTCTTTTTCTCAGGTTTTCCCAGAAAATTCAGTGCTTACATTAGACACTGATGATGTATTTGTTGCAGGACTGCAATTCCATAAGACTTTGCCCTGACACCTATATAAATCATATATTTTATCCACAGACTATATATTTTAACAGATTCCCTTCAATAAACAAAAATTTTGTGATTTTGTTAAATATAATATTTTCTTCATAAGGCATTATTTCAAGCAATTTCTTAGTTCTTGATGTTTTTAACATAATGTTCCATACTGTAAATGAATGTTTTGTAATCAGTGATGGACTAGCTAAGGACTAAGGTGTGCATTATAAGTTGTATAATATCATGGAAATTGTACTAACATTAATTACTTATTGGCATTTCTATTAACAGTACCAAAATTCTTTTTCCTGGAATTTATCTTTGAAAGAACTGATTGAAAATTTATTAAATTGAAGTCATCTGAAGCTGGAAATTTAAGAATATCACCAGAATAATGTATGATATTGACCATTTGATCAAAAGGTTTACCTTTTTAGAACACTTCTCCTCCACTGCCCCTCTTCCCCCTACCCCCTGTTGAATCACTGGGATTGCTCTTCTCTACATACTCTGTGAGAAACACAATTTTTAATTTTCCTATCCTCTCTCCACTGCTTCTCAACAGCATTATATTTCTCAATCTTCTTAAAGACTGCTATTGAATAATGACATGATCTGCATTTAATGACCATCACTATGAACCCTTCTCTTAGCATAAGACTACTTTTTTAAAATTAATGCAGCACTAGCATCTTGGAGGAAGTATTTTCAGAAAAAAAAACCCACTTAATCATATCAGAAATCCAACTACTCATTTTAATGATGGAAAGAAAGTTAAGTTCTACCTAAATGTAATCACATACTTGCAGTATCTCAATGTCTCTTAATTCATGTTTCATGGCTTTGAGTATACTCTAACATAGTTGATACGTAGAGTGACTGCTAACAGGTCTTTCTGGTTTGATTTCTTTCCCCATGAATGTCAGTGAAATTTTACAGTTAGGTTTAGCTCTATCCATAAGTTATTATAATCAAATGTCTAACTTCATTTCTAATACAATATCTCAAAGTATAAAGCCTTGTTTAAAGCTGAACACAGCATAAACAGATGGAAATTTGATTAGCTACTTCATCGCTTACACTCTAGTATTCTGGCAGAACAGAGTTGCTATATTTAACTGCATTTTGTTTAGGCTTGCTGCACAAGGAGACTACTTTGCTGGAAATACAACAAAGTATAAACAGTTTCTGTTTCAGTTTTTTTAAAAAAAGAACACACAAAAAAAACCCCACAACAAAACAAAACCTACACCCATAGGAATCCATAATCCCTAATGACCAAAGGCATAGACTACAATTCAATGGGAAGACCAGGGTTTTATTAGGTATTTGATTAAATTCAGTGTTCTACAATCATCGGAGAGCATACGTTAAGATAAAAATACCTGTCCAGTAATGTAGCTAGTTTGGCACCTGTGTAGAAGCCTAATGAGATGGAGTTGTCTTAATTAGAGAGATTTGGAAAGCCTGAACATTTTAGAGAGGCTGCTTGTTGACTTATTTTAGACTCAAACGGATGATAGTTATGTTACGCTTACTATATCTCACTTTCTCCTACTACTAAACTTTATTCTTTTGCAGGTGGGAGCATGGGAAGCACCTAATGATCTGTCACCAGTAGCAAGCACAGAAGGAGCCACAAGAGACTAAGCTGACTTCCAAAAGGATGGTATCTGTTTTTAAAAGAATGAAAATAAAACCAAGTAACTGAAATAAAATTGCTGCACCTGCTTTTATTTACCTTTGGGAGACACCTGGAGAAGCTGTAGGGACCACTTAAGATTCTTTCTGTAAGTTAGCACATTTCCTTAGCAATGTAGTGAGAGATGAAGAATTGAAATGATAAACTTTTAAAGCCCACTGCTATTTATTTTATTAAAACTCTGAAGTAAATAATTCAAAAAGGGAGAAGTTTGCAGAGGCAGAATAAGATACAGACTAGGGAACTCTCCAGGATATTTTGTGTCTTCAGATACTCCTGTGGAGATCTACATTGGCCTTCAGGCTGTCATCCCTTGCAAGACATTTTTTCTCCCAATAATACATAGTTTAGTAAAGCATTAAGTCAGAGGTGCTTTGTGATCCATCTTTGTGATCAGAATGGCAACGGCAATTTGCATAACGTCCTACATTTGTGGTGAAAGAAACAGATTATATGCATTCTGTTGAATTATAGGTCATACATATCATCAAGAGCTAAGATCTTCATGTGCTCCTTCAGTTAAAATTTGGAGATGGTTAAACCAATTGAGTGAGACTGGGTAACAGAAGAATGATGCAGAATGTCCAAGACAGAAGAGTAGATATAATAGTAAGCCAGGTTTTCTCTGAGCATTGTCAAAATTCTTCTTACCTCAACTGAAAGCAGCTGAGTTAAGTTCTCTTAGGAACCAGTGGAGAAGAACGTATGCTGAAGAAGAGCTGAATTACAGCTTGAAGGTCTTACAACACCCTGAGCCATCAGCAACAATACTTGTCATTTAGATACTTCAGTTAAATGTCAAAAATAAGTGTGATGAATCTTGGTCATTGTGTATTGGTCAGAAAAGTTGTAAGTAGCACAGAAATACTAAAGAGGAAACAAGGTTTGAAAATAATAGACTTTATCTCAAGGGTGTTTTCAACTTGTTCTTTAGAATAAGATGAAATGCTTCTTATTGTCTGTTCATTAAAAAGGAAGCCTAAGGTGACTAATTCAGACATTGTAAAGTCCAAGGTTGATTAGCTGAATCACAGTATGGATGTTGGTTGGCAAAATGAGAAAAACTACT
The DNA here is from genome assembly GCA_025311575.1 of Elanoides forficatus. NCBI lineage: Eukaryota > Metazoa > Chordata > Aves > Accipitriformes > Accipitridae > Elanoides > Elanoides forficatus. Next base: position 8,941,885 of record JAOBAS010000008.1, on the reverse strand, counting down.
CAGTTCAGTTTTCTAATTTTAGGCATTCATGAGTTGGCATCTGACATTTTTCCAGATAAAACTCTCCACTTAAGAACCCCTAATAGTTTTTGCCCTTCCCAGACAAACTGTAGCAGGGCCCTGCAGGGAAACATTTCCACTTACAAATTAATTCAGCACCAAGGAAGTCAGGAAGCACATACACCAGAAACAAGGATTTCTGTCTCTGAAAAGGACCCTAAAGGTACTCAATACTTGTTCTTCAGCATGAAGGTTCCTCCACAGCAGAACCATACCAGGCAAGTTGCATGGTGTCAGCCATCCTCCCTAGGAATTATGTAGACAGAGACCTGAAACATTTAGAAATCATAACTGTATTAACTAGGATATAATTAATATTAGTTTGCCTTATACCCCAATATAAGCATACTGAAACGATGTAACCAGCAACAGTATGTAAGTATTTTGTTGACGTTGTGATAGAATAGCCAAGTGCAATGCTTAAGAATTTTTACGTATGTGAGCAATATTACCACAAAAGAGGCAAACAGTAACGTGTATAGTTGCACACAAAAAGCATCTGAGTAACAAATGTTGCAAGATGAAGAACAATACAAGCAAAAGGGACTGCAAATATACAGTCCTCTTGCTGAATGCAGAAGAAGGATGACTGGCAAAAATGAAAGTAAGATGTGGAGTATCAAGAGCACTTAAGGATCCTGTGAGGGACAGTATCAAAAGCATTAATAAAATCCAGAAAAACTACATCCACCACCTTCCCTTCATCCACTAGGCAGGTGACCTTATCACAGAAGAATATCAAATCAGTTAAACAGGACTTTCTTTTTGGGAACTCATATTCACTCTGCCTGATGATCGCATTGTTCTTTAAATGTCTTTCAATAGTACCCAGTTCTATTTCCTGAATAATTTTTCCAGGTACTGAGGTTAGACTAACAAGTCAGCAGTTTCCTAGGTCTTCCCTCATGCCCTTCTTGTAAACTGGAATAACGTTACCTAGCTTCCAGTCAGTGGAGACCTCTCCAGACTCCCAAGACCTTTGGTAGACAATTGAGAAGAGTCTTGCCATAATGTCTGTTAGCTCCTTCAGTACTCTGGGGTGAATCCCAGCAGGCCTCATGGACTTGTGAACATTCAGCTGATACAGCTGGTCCCTTACACTTTCAGCATCCACAAAAGGAAACTCACTGTTCCCACACTTGTGGTCCTCCAACTCAGGGGACAGGGCAGTCCAAGGTCTATCAGTATTATTCAAGACTGAGGCAAAAAAAGTATTGAATGCCTCTGCTTTTTCTTCATCCCTATTAGCCAGGTGACCATCTGTGAGAGACTGGTTATCTGTGAGATCTGTGGCATCTGTGAGAGTTAATGCCTCAAGCACCCGTTGTGATGGACAGAGACCAGGGCCTGGCTTTTGCGTCTGAGGGAAGGAACGGGACTTGCTTGCAAGGCTGCATAGCAACACCACATGTGAGGGACTGAAAGAGTTAATGTCTCCAACATTGTGGTGGGACAAGTTCTGCATAACAACGAACCTGCGTAACATTGATGAAGCCCAGGTGAAGACCTGGTCAGCAACAGGGTGCGGAGGGCATGCCATGCAGGAGGATGCGCAATTCCCTGCTCTGACATGTCGAGTGGGGCAGCTCACCCTGTATGGGCAAAGATCAAACAATGGTCATACCTGCAGGGACGGAGGAGTTACTCTCCAAATGGCCCCCAAGCCCACCAACCCATTTACCAAAGGTTCAGAAAGCACAAACCGTGCATGACAACTAATTAGCCTAATGAGTTTTGAGTGCCTGCCAGAAGGAGGGGCAAGGACAGGATAAAAGGACACGAACTGAAGCCCCATGTGCACACGCCTTCTGGAACTGGACCTCTAGACTGTCAGGACCAACACTGGACCAAGGACTGGTGAAATCTTTCTCTTTTTTTCCTCTTTTTTCTCTCTCTCTCTTTTTCTCTCTTTTTTTTTCCCATAACCCCTACACCTCATCCCTTTAGACATGAAACCACTGACCAAGTGTGGGACTCGGAGCGGATCCAGCCACCTCCAGGGTCCTCTCTGAGAAGGAGTCTGGAAAGCAAGGGGGTCCGCTGGGAACCTCCTCCCCCGACGGGAGGCCTCGCCTGAGTTTCTTCCCTGAACTGATATATACGAGGTTATGGCGGGTTACACGGGTTACTGAGGTGGTTTCGCGCCAACTCCTGCTGTGAGAAACCCTGCTGCCTGCTGTTACACTTTCCAAGTTCAGGCTGCTTCTGCCATAAATAAAACGTTCAATTGATCGTTTTGTGTCGCTTCACCTTAATTTAGCTCGAGGGAATTCCGAACTCACCATGACCTCTCCCTGGTCTGTCCAGCCTGGGTTATGACATCATCTTCAATGAGTATCGGTCCAATGTTTTCCTTGGACCTCCTCTTGCTATTGACATACTTAAAAAGACTTGATGTCTGACACAACACTGGCCAGTTTCAAGTCTATTTTAGCTTTTCCCTTTTGTGTCTTCTTCCTGCATACGCAAACCACATCTCTGCAATTGCCCTGTGAAGCCTGACCTTGCCTCCATAGAACATACAATTTCTTTTTCTTCCTGAGTTCCAAGAGTTCCCTGTTCAGCCAAGCTAGTCTTCTGCCCTGCTTGCTTGTTTTAAATAACAGTATCTATATTGTAATAGACTATATACTGTAGTAATCACAATCCACAAGTCAAGAATGTCTTGCATGGAAGTGGAGAATTTTTACTGCAAAATAGCCTGTGACAAAGCTGAGAGATATGTAAACCATCATAAATTTGCAAGCATTCAAACTAAGCTGCACAGCCTAGGGAAGGTCAGCAAAGTACAGTCAATTCCTCTGAAGCATTTTTAATAAAGCTTTGCCATATATTTACATATGACAGGAAAAAAATATGCAATAATCAGATAAGCCCATTTTCCTGTCATTTTTTTCAGCACCGTGGTAATATTTTCTCTCTTATCAAGCTAAACAATACTGAAAAATAAATGGTTACATTTATTAGAATCCTAGCAAATCCAAGAAATCCTGTCTGTCAACATCTACTGCATGAATACAAATGTAACCTATTTACCAGTACATCAGAAGGATAATTTTTTATTAAGAAGAAAAAAAAAATTCTGAAGATGTGGTACAAAAACCCCTCAAACTTCTCTTCAGTTAGTGAAACTTTCCAGTGCAATAGGAAAACACTATCGACATTATTCATCTAATCTGATCTACCATTCCCACACCACTTTTGGTAGAAAAACAAAAATAAATGATGATTGTAGAATTTGTTTAAGTAAGCATTTTGAAGGCTTCCCTACTTATTTTAACGTTTTTTGTTATTGATAATGGAAGTCCAAAATGTCTCAGAGAAATACTGTACCTTGGATGAAACAAACATCATAACTCACCAGGAAGGTACAGCCTGAAAAATGGCCTGTTCTTCTATCTGCCCATATATCACACAAGTTAAAAGGTAAATAAGAACAACTCTCACTTATTTCACGTCTTGAAATGCTTGAGTGAAAATGTCCGATATATAATTGCTCTAGTCAATGGATACATGAAAAGGTTATTATGCGAGTGGCACAGGTAGTACTTTACCTATGGTGCAATTTGGTTTTTATCTGAAGATTTTATGTACAGGTTTATTTTTAAACCTTTCTTAACTTTCAGTGTTCACTGAATCGTTCAGGAAACTGACATCTTTGACAAAAGAAGATGTCATTTCAAAGTAACTTACAGATAAATTCTTTTTCACTGTTTGTCTGAATACTAAACCACAATCTCATTGAATTTAATGAGAGCACTTTTGTGGGAAACTACTGCCTAGTACATGTATAGCCTGCAAAGCTGGTTACACAATTCATACTTCTTTACCTTATGTATATTTGGATAATAACCACAGTTCACAAAAGGTGAGTAACTGTGGAACTTTCCAGAGGATTAGTGCTGAGCATTTTTCATTAAGTGATTCATTTCAGGTATCTTGTCCACCTTGCACTACATCAAGTGCATCAAGTATCATTCAGCATCTCTGTTGGATTACATAAAATGAATTGCCTTGTTTTTCAGATCTGCGAGCTATAAAGTGGTAAGTATTTGGGTAACCAACACTGTCTTCACTTTTATCACACTCATTTCATGGCAGAGCAGAATGCGGGTGCCAAAGTATGATGAAGAAGAAGTGCTTATGTGATTTATAAAGTTACCTCTACACAGACTAATGCATCATTGAAACTAAATAAACTCTGAAGTGTAGCAGCATGCACTTTAGCTGTAACTATCATCCTACACATTCCTGAAGAAAAAAAAAGCCATGTTTTTAATGGAGATTTCACACACATAACAAAAGCAATATAAACAAAATAATAATTTTAAAAATCTGTCAATCTTAAGCTGTTCAAAATCTTAAAAGGAAAAAACTTAAAAGTCATTGTGAAATATATGAATTCTTTTGAATAGCCAACTGTTTAACAAGCTTCTGAGAAATATGTTAATTAAAATAAATTAAGGAAAACCACTCTTTTATTCATTAAGTGACAATCATATAACTCTGACTGTTAGCTATAAAGGCTTATAACAGATTGCTTGCCATATTGCTGTCCTACTACTTCAAGAGCAGTTGCATGAAAGGCTTCTACTTCAGATTGTATTGCAGGGTTTGCCCCAAGATGGGTAGCATTAGAATTCAAGTGTTGTCATACTGGATCAGAGCATCTGGTCCATTGTCTTAACCCTGACAGTAGCAAGTTCATATTACTTCATATCCATAAAGCTTCTGAAGGCAACTGCTGAACTATCATCCAGAGAGAAATATTTCCTTGATTTTCTTTAGCTAGTGGTTGGCCTAGAACCTGCAACTTGGAGGTTTTCTTTCCCTTTGTGCATGTCCACACACATGCATGCGTGTGTTGTGTGTTCATGTATGTACATGCGTAGGCATTATATGATGGGACAGTTAGTACCTTATTACCCCCATAAATAGATAATGATTTTTTAATTTTTTAACAAGATAGCAGGGCAGTATCTGGTGGATAGCTAAAAAAGGAGGAGGGGGAAAGCTGTGATTTTTCTCATACTGTAGTCCTTCTACAAAGAGAACATGAGAAAATTAAGTTAGTCTTTCAGTTGCTTAGATGAGGCTACCTTAAGAAGGTCATATATGAAGACCATTGATACATATATGAGACAGCAGTCAGAACATGCCTATCTCATTCAAATAAATGTTTCTTAGGTGCAACCTAAGCAATGGAATAATTTGACTTTGTGCTGACAGTCTCAGGCTGTAAAAAAAGATGTTATCATCTTTGCAAGTATGCGTTCTTCTTTGTCTTGGAATATAATACATACTAGACATCAGTGCCAGCATTGGAACACACTACCTGCATGCTTATTTCTCCATGGAATGACTTATCTATTGTGTATATATCAGCATCAGAAGTTAGTGTGATAATTAGAACTTGCAATACTTGGGGTTTGGTTTGGGGTTTTTTGTTTGTGGGGGGGGG
>JAOBAS010000008.1:8907882-8936264 GCA_025311575.1 Elanoides forficatus | reverse complement strand
CGCCCGGCCCCCCCCCCGGGGCATGTATGGTTTTACCCACACATTTGATAGAATGTTGTTTTGTTCTCCTTAAGCCAAGCCTTGCAGATCCAAGACACAATATCTTTGAAAGGCAATAAAAAATATCTTGGTGGAGGTGAGGAATGGGAAGAAAAAACTACTAGAAGTAAAAACTCAAAGCAGAGATAGACTCTATAGATTTACAATGTGGTTATACTTTACATTCAATATCTTTTACTCAAAACTAAACAAAAGAAATTCTGGTGGAGTCAAGTTTAACTAAACTCTGTCATCAGCTCAAGATACTAGTTAAATGGGACTGCATCCAAGACACAGTTCCTATCCCTGGGAGCACATAACTTATTTAGGTGACTTCCTACTCTGTCTGAAGCCACTTTAACTTTTATATTTCCAGAAATATCTCTTCTGAGGAAGTAAGTCACTATTGCAAACCAAGTTTCAATGAACAGACACCTAAACTTTCTTTACGCTGCTGTGGAAGTCTAAAGTTAGCTGTTACAAATCTGTGGCTGACTTCGTTAAGGATGTGGTCCACATTTTGTGTGAGAATGCACAGTTCAGAGTATTCATCCATCATACTTGAGTTCCAGTCTTTTTTCAGGGGATTTCAATTCTAGACTTGTAGCCACATCCCAAGAGAGTAACTAAATTTATTGGTTATGGGGTGATCTTGGAGAGGGGGAAGAGAGGTTATGCTTGAAGCTAATATACAGCTTGGAATATCATTGAGTTGTATCTTAGTGATAAGAATACATAGCTGCAAATGAAAAAAAAACAAGCAAACAAACAAAAAAAACCAACCCACCACCAAACCTGTAAATCCTAGGGTTGTTTTTGTTGACTATTCCTGTGTTTTTAGGTTCACAGAATGGGCCAATGACTAAAAGGCCTTTCACACATTCTCTCTATGTGAAATCTCCACCAAACCCTTGTAATATAGAAGTCTACTGAGAGATGTCTTAATGATCTTGTCTTATTTCTCCTTTCTCCACAAGATTTTTGATATGTAGAACACTCATATTTTCTCCAGAAAATTCTGGAAAGCATGTTGCAGTCAGACCAGGTAGAGAAAGAGACTAAATAAGAGATTCCTGTATTTTGCTGCCAGATTCCTCAGTGGAGGGTTATCCCATGCCCATTCAGTTTAGGATTTCAGTTACCATTGTATTCTGAGAAACCAAAGACCATGAGTGAAACAATGGAATTTGGTATATGCAAGTTTAGTTTCATGTTTAGTTAAACATGTTTAAAGCATGTTTAGTTTCAATGCCTGGGAAGGTCACATGCATATAGCATACATGTTAGAAAATGTATGCATATAAGCATGCAAATATCTCTGTAAAGAGGTGGTTTTACAAGCTGACTCTCTAGCAAAAAAGAACATGAACTATAAAATAAATCAATGATGTTAGGAATATCAGACAGATATTTACATAAAACTTCATGCTGTCAGCTATTAAAACAAAGAATATAGTCTGGAAAAAAACTCTTCCCAAAAAAAATAAGAGACATCCATTTCTTATAAAAAAAAATTAAAGATGACAGCTGAATATTTTTACATTACCTGAAGCCATTAATCAATTTGAAAAATCTACTGTCTTGAGCCTTTTGCATACATGTACTGCATGACAGTCTTTGTCAAAACTCTTAGACTATAAAACTACCTAGAAAAGGAGGGGAAGTATGTCAAACAAAAGTTAAACAGTCTATACAAACAAAAACCAGAAATGCTGTCCAGAACTTTTGCAGATAACTACTTTGTACATGTGTTGTGCCATGCTCATTTTAGAAATTTTCACTTTGTTTTATAATTTTATATCCTCCTAATCTGTTAATTGCTGTTATCCATATCCTCCTCCAGGTTTAGGATAAAGAAAATCAAGTTTCTTTAGTTTCCTTTAATTTATATAGACCTGTATTCTTCTCACTTTCCATTTTTTTATCTGTTTAATTTCGGATAACTTTTGTGCTATTTGGATAACTATTGTGCTATTAATAATGTAGCCTACTTATTCGCTTCATTATTTCCCTCCAGAGATAAGTTGCCATCTTATAGCTGAAGCTCATTTTATATTTGACCTTGACATTGTATCCCTGCATGTTGTCCTACTTCAGTATCATCACAGTGAGTTGCTTCTTCCTATGTAATATTCCAGTCCTTCTCTTTCTTAACATTGCCTCCCAACTTTGTAACAGTGTTTCTTCATATGGAACTGTTTATTTACAACAGTATGAGGGATTTGGGGCCCTCTCCTGTTGAATTCCCTTGCACATTTTAAAAAATCAAAACTATCTGTACTGTAGGTATAAAACCTTATCTCATTATAAGCTAGAATGTTTATTTCTGAAATGCACAGCATCTGACACATGTAATTAAAAATACTAAACATTTCAAAGCAATTCTGATATATGACTAGTCAAAGAGCTCAGAAACCTTGTAAATTAATTTTTCACTCTGATCATCTACATTTATTTGAATATTTTTCATTTTTAATCCCAGCAAGAAGCCTTAAACGTAATATACTTGAGATTCTCTTTGCAACTGCCTTTTCAAATGCAATAGCATCTGGACATGTCTTAACAAACATTTTTTAAGTCCTTGATTAAGTTTTTTCTTGATAAGTTCAAAGACTTGAAGCACACAGAAAGAGAACTCCATGTAAATATTATTCAGTCAGCCATATTTTTTTTACTCCCTGGTGACAGCTATGAAATGAAATTCCTATTACATTTTGCAGCTAAGATCTGGGCTGTATATTGAGGAATCCCAAAAGACTGAAGTAAACACATATTTTACAGTGTATGCATGATAAACATTTTGCCTCCAGGATAGCTGTCATTTGACTACAAAATGTATTAGATTTACATTCTGAATATATAATAGTTATTATAATGTTTCATATCAATAAATTAAAAGATAACAGTTATGATAGGAAAGCAGCGAAATAACATTTCAAAGTCAGTTTACTTTCATATTTCCCTTACTAAGAAGCAGTCAGTCATAAATCTTGAGAAAAAACCCTAAAGGCAAATAAATCTATAGACAGGATTGTGTGGTTTGGTTGGGTTTTTTTCATAAAATGTTTACTTGGTGATATGCTTCCCCACCATGTGATAGTTTCCCATATTAGTTGTGGATAAAATGTAAAATTGATGTTTGCATTAGTGTGTGCTATATTGATATTGCCACAGTTTCCACAAAAGAATGCATGTCTTTGTTAAATTCCTGTCTGGACAACTAAATTTCTGGATTCTGTAGGCAGTTTTATTTCAAGTATTCACTTCCTTTACTTTTGACTCAAGTTTAACTTCCTTTTCTAAAAAGTAATCTTGGCTACCAATTTCATTCAGATGTTGTTGAGATTCAGGGATATGCTAGAGATATTTTAGCATGCCATCCCATTGGAGACAACCAAAAAGGAAGCATAACTCATAGCTCCTGGCTGTTACCCAGTGGCAAATGCCCCTCAATTGTTTCTGTTAATTTAAAACGTTCTGCTCGCAGAAATGCATTCTGGAGAACTTTCCTATTAAAAGTTCTGTTACAGAAAACAGTTCAGTATTACCCAGTCAGTTGTAAAGAGAAACATTTTAAAAGAAAGGTCTTAATTATTCCTTTTTTTTTTAATAACTAAATACATTAAAGTACACTTGCTGATTTTCAGCCAAGTTTGACCAAAATATTTTAAAAACATTTGGTTTGGTAATATTTTTCAATGTAAGTATGCAAGCTTTAAGTACGTACTACATTTGTTTTCTGTGCAGCACTGTACATTTAGAAATAAAAGACTTCACAAAATATAGCAAATCTGATTATTTATGCAATTTATTTATTATTATGGAAGTGAAACATTGAGTGAGATAGGTTCTGACTGCACACCTCCAGAAAGGAAATTCCATGTTTATTATGTTTTTGACAGTGTAAGGGAAATTAAAGAGATGAAGTACAATAATGACAAAAGTTGGAGACAAAAAGTATGACATTAATGCTTTTCTCTTTCTGTCTCACTGTAGATTCCTTCCACACAATTCTGTAACATCACCTAGCTGTTTCTTACAAGCTGCATTTTGAGCTGCTACCAGTTCAAAGAGCACATTGTCTGCTAGAAGACCGTGGCCTTGACCCAGGCAGTCCTCCAGAGGGTAGATGCCATCACCCAGGTCTTACACTGCAGGCCTCCCTGGGGCTGGGGCAGTGGTGACGTTATCGGCGGGAGCTGGCCTGTGGTCCGGGCTCTGAGTCACCAGGCGAAGGAGCGATGGGAGGACATGAGCAGACTGTGTAGCAACAGGAGATTGACAGTGTCTTCACAGAGACCCTACAAAAACACGAGCCTGAACTGCCCAGTGCAAGGAAGTAAGGATAGCAAGAGGCTGTACTTGAACAAGTGGAGGATTGAGACTCTGATGATGGGAGTGCTTGGAAGCTTGTGACTTTGGCATCAGCAGTAAGCCTCCACTTTCAGATCTGAATTTACAGCATTAGTGCAGTGCCCTAATCTCCAAAGAGGGGGATTGGGCTCTGTTAATTAAAATCTTGGAGCTAGCTGAGCTGAAAACAGAGGGTCTTCTCCTCCTTCTCAGAGGTGGAAGGGAAAGGGCTGGGTGGGACCGGATGCATCCTGTAAATTAACAACTGTAATTGCAGCTGGTGGTGCAGGCAGTACTTCAGCTTTTACAACCATGGATACCTCTTTGAAGAATAAGGACTGGTAGTGAAAGACAGGATCTACTTGTCAAATTGAGGTAAAGGCAACCTAGCTAACAATATGAGGAAAGTTTTAAACTAAGTATGTCAGAATATATGGATCAGAAGGTGAGGATGACACAGTGGGGGGAGCTTGTTAGAGGTAGCCGATTGAGGCAAGGAACTATGGACAGACTTATCTTAAAATAACTTGATGAAGTCTCTGTATGACATACCTTGCTTCTTATGAGGACTTGAACCTTCCTGCTAGTTGCTGAAAGGGCAGTACAGCAGGATGCAAGCAGCATGGGAAGTTTCTGGAGAAATTTAAATAATGTAATCAGCAAAATCAGAGAACCCTGAATCTCTTAAGAACAGCAAAGGAGCACAATTTGGCCATAGTCCCCACTGCAAAACTTGCCAAGATGATTCAGCAGAAGAAACTAAATTTCTAGAATGCCTTGCAAACTAAGACAATTTATTACCTAAATGGCTATAGGACTTATTGTGGGAAGCAGCGGGAAGAGAGTTCTGGGATGGAAAAGAGATCATTTGGGGACTGTGTAAAGCTTACTATGTGATATTTTAAAGGAACTATTTGAAACCTCTTGTGAAATGTATAGGGTAAGGACCAAAGGAGGGGAAAGGAAAGGATGCAGATGGATAGGGGAGGAAGGTGTATGGGAAAATACAGGGAAAGCATTCTGCTTCAAGAAATTATTGTTTTCAGGATACATATATGCACTGGTTCTGTTTTACATACAGTATGTTAAATCCTTAAACATAAGAAGTTGTTACCATGGTCCTGAAATTAAAATGCAACTAATAGAATTAGTAGAACAATTAATATTTTCTGGTTTTCTCTTTAAGAAAAGATGAAATTTAAATAGCTTTCTTAGCTACTTCTTAGATAACAAGAAAAAGCTATTACTTTATTAAGTCATGATTTACCTTATACAGTAGAATAAATATTTTCTATCAAAATAGTTCTTAAGATACACTTTTAAAAAATCCATAAACTAGAATGTGCCTTAAATGTTTTTTGGTCATTGTATGAAGATGGTAAATCTGTGGAATGCTAGAAAGACAGAGATAAACATAACCTTTAGGTATTACTTTGAAGCCTTCCACACTTTTTTAAAAGTATTGATGTATTCTACATACACTTCTCAGTCATCAGAGTTCTTCCTACACAGTCTGAATGGGTCCTACTCTAAAAATGAACACAACATTTTTTATTAGAAGGATCATTCTGATCACACAGGAAAATGGCTGAACTTTATTGGGTTTAGGACTAAAAATCTCTTGGCAGAGACTAAACTAGGGAAGCTTTACCCAGATAATTAAAAAATTAGAAGTTGCAGTTGGCAGATAATAAAAAGGCATGTAGGAAAAACAATTGGTGTGTTAAAATCGTGATCTTTACTAGAATGCCAGCTGTAGAAATACTACTGGAATATTATTTCCTTCTTTATTATTATATTGAATTTCAGTAGCACCAGTGAGTCTTAACTGTAAATACCATAAATAACAAGAGAGACTTTTTATGCATCCATGTATTCTTGTATTTTCATGCTTCACATTTCATCTGGGCTCTCATAGTGTTTCATAGCCACTCTAGCCATGTTAGCCGAGCAGTCAAAAACATCCCTACTAGTAGACCCACGCCTGTGTGGATAGACATAGGTTTTTATGTTCAGTGTATTTCCAGAAACCATCTGCTTTATTGTTAAGGATTACCACATCTCATTTTCCTTAATCCATTATTTATTTATTGCTATGATGTACTTCATTTTACATAGATTTGAGGAATCCAGCTTCATCTCCACATAGCACACTGCTCCTTTTCTTAAAGCTGTATTCCCTGTTCAGTCAAACTATCCTTTAGCTTGTTGACCTATTTTTTTTAAGCTCTTATTGAATTAGCATGAGACTTTCATTATTGCCATCATTAATGTCAAGATGCAGAGAATATAAATTTTAGACAAAAAAAAAAAATAATATTTGGAACGTAGTAGCAAACCCACAGAAGAGAAGTGACTTGACTTAGTCCTGCAATCGGTGGGACTCTGTACTCAATACACACTGTCAGGGTAATGCACTAAAAGTCAATACCCTTGAACAAAAAATGAAAGAAAACACCCTCAGCAACTTTCATTTCGAAATGACTATGTAGATAAAATTGAGGAATATAGTTAAAAGGAATATCTGAAAGATTAACATTAGCTTAAAGACAAAATGAAGGTAGTATAAAGATGAAATATTAGAAATTCAGCGTAGGTATGTGCTACCTATCAAAAGCCAATATACTTCAACAGGAGAGAAAAGAGGTATTTTAAGCAAGAAGTGGAAGTGTTATCCAAATGAGAAAAATAGACAAGGGCATAAACTCTAGTGTGGGAAAATAAGGGAAGATTGGCAAGGCGGATTGTAAACATGTTCAAGTGACCTGCAGCTGAGGTATCAAACAATACATATATCATAATAGTTGTTGTTCAGCCTTCTGCGTTTGACAAGTAGAGCATCTGTTCTAGTAGAACATAGGCCTGTGATAGACTTAGAGGCAGCCTATCAAACATGCTTGAGATTCCTGCCCTGCTGTGGGAAAGATCAAAGCACAGTGGCAAAGTATGCCTGCGCGAATCCCTGAAATACAGGCAAACCCAGCAGATTCAGTGATCTTCTAGCAAGTACCGAGCTCTGTGGTGCCTTCACCCCCACTTATGTGCCTCTGCCCAGGTGCTGCTTCAGGGATCCCCCCAGCTGGAGAGGTAATGAAAAGAAATTTACTCTTTGCATGTCATCTGTGGTTTTATGGTTGTTCCTGCGTCCTGCATGTGTTGGCTCACACATCTAACAAGTTAAATGTAAAATCATAGTAAGAAAGTCTAAGAAATATTTTGAGAAAAAATCTGCCAAAAGCATAAGAACAAACACTAAAAACATCTTAAGTGCTTCAGAAGCAAGAAATCTGCCAAGGGGTGGGTACAGCCAATAGATGAGATGTAAGGAACACCCTAGGAAGGTAAGTCAGTCCAAACCACAAGTCTTACATTATTGTTTCACAATACTGTCCAGCATGGGATATTCCCACACTGATGGCATTCTTTATATGGATGAATCAGATGGATAGTTCCAAATCAGATGTAGGTAGCAGAGGTTTTAGAACAAATTGATAGAATGAACACCTTGGCCAAATGACATTTACCCAAGTGAACAGATCTCAAAAGGAACTGAGAGAACTCAAATATAAATGTCAGCATCTTATCTGTTTAAAACAGCCTTGGTAGAAAGCAAAAATTATTCCATTTAATAGCACATTTGTGAAAAAGGACTTCAGCAGTGAAGGGGAAAGTACAGCATCAACCTGCATATTTCATAAATGATGGAATTAGTAAACATGTTAGTATATGCAACATATAGGGGGAAAGGATTACAAATCTTTTGTATCAGAGATTTCTACCTCACAAATCTACAGGAATTTTTAAAGAAATCGAGTAGCACGTTGATCTACGTCATCTAGTCGTAACGCAAATTTCCAAAATCTGACAATGGCCTTCATCTCTAAAGGCTTTTAAAGAAAAAATAAGGTAAACAGAAGGTCCTGTAAAAGGTTAATAACTCAGTACATGATAGAAAATACAGGTTATGAACAAAAGTGAAGTTTTCACTCTGGAGGGAATTTACCATTGTAGCTATATATCTGTAAACTGTGTTGCTCAATAGATTTGTAAATGTTCTAGAAAACAATGAATAATAAGACTACTAAGTTTGTTGGTAATGTTTAATTATTCAAGATATATGATCACAGAGATCTTTAAACAAAGATCCCACTACATTGACATAGTGCACAATGAAAATGAAATTCCATGTCAATAAATGCAAAGAAGCTAATGGAAGAAAATGTCTTAACTACACATATAAAATATTGGCTGCCAAATGCATTACTACCACTTTAGAAAAGAAGCAGATTGATTTCTCAGGTGTATAAATTAAAATAAATAATGAAGGATGCAAAGGCCTTTCTTCACACTTGACGTAATTAAATTGTGAAATTTTCCATAGTCTGTATACAGGCCAAAAATATAATGGAATTAAAACAGGACCAGAAGTAAGTCACTGAGGACAGATTTATTAGTGGCCATCAAGAATAATAAGTCTAAATGTAATCTATATCTGAAAAAGTCCTTAGGACACTTATTTCCAAATGTAACGACAGTAGAAAGGCTATTCTTCACTTACTGTTATACTGGTTTTCCTAAGTATATGCTAATAACCTTTGGATTTTATCCATTTTGCACTACAGGAGTAATAACACATTTTAAGTTTTCACTGTCTGTATGAGCTAGCTTTCATAAAACAAGCTTGACTGATATTTTTGTATTTTTTATTAATATGCATAAAAGTATTTTGCCCTTTCTGAGCTTGTCTAAGAATTATTCAATATCTAAAAATGATTTGCAGAGGATTATGAATTAAAGTATCTTAAAAAAATCTAGAATTGTAATTCAGCATATTTTAAGTAATTCTTTGAAGTTTAAAGCTATTTTGTTGTTATTTTTCATTATCTTTTCATTAGACAATAACAGAAAGTTAATTTTTAATCTTGGTTTCAGACTACACACTATCCCAGTGTACATGTGTTTATTAGTCCAAATCTGCACACATTATCTTCATGTATATATGATGGGAAATAATTTATTTCAACAAATATTTATGATACCTCCCTTTAAATGGTAAATATATCCTAAAGTGTCCACACACTGAAACACTAGAAGTTGCTTCTGCTCATGCTGTTCAGAATCCTCAACTAATAAAGTTTACCTCTTTCGGTCAACAAGAATCAAAAGTTGTAGCCTCTACCTAGAAATAAAGCAAAACTGATTTGCATAATGCCCACTTTTAATGCAAACTGGATTTCAAGGTGAAGATTTCTAAGATAGTTATTCTGAACCACTCAATCACCTAGGAATATCCAAAGGTATTGAGCTCAACTCATCATTCCATGTGAAATTCTGACTCTAAATTCTGTTTTATATATCTCATTTTTTTTAGATGAAAAAGAAATGATACCTTTCATAATGTTCATCACTAACTGTCTGAATTCTGTACAGGAAATTCAGAATTTATTTCTGTAGATTTTTAATTTATTTTGCCAGTAGGAACAAAAGCATCCAGAAAGGTCCAAATTAATGCATCTATAAATCTCACAATGATTCCAGTTTATGGCATTTCATCCTTTAATGCACATATTCATACAAACTCTTACTGCCTCCAGAGGTCAGCATAAATGTATTTATCCTGCAAAGTACTTAGAGATTATTCTGTAAGAAAATCACACATAAATATCACTTACTGTAAAAAATATATGAATTGCCATTCCAGATCATGTAACTGAGTATCCAGCCTTTTTTGGCAGATAGGTTTAGGTATTTGTAAAGAAGGATTTGCATGAAAATGTTCATGTGTGAAAACTGGTTTAGAGAAAAGCAGCAAATTTTTAAAAATGTTTTTTTCCCCAAGGTACAAATTAACATTCTTTCAAGACATGGTATATTATCAACCTTTATTTTAGGCTTAGTACGTTTTTGGTTACGGTTATGTTAAATCTTTAGGAATTATGATGACTGTGGAAATTCAAGTAACATAGCAATGGCTATATAAATATACTGCATCATTCCACTATAGACTCTCCTACTAGGCTCAGGGAGACCTGAAGATGCCCCTTGCCAGTGAACACTGAGGCAAGGAAGGCACTTTATTCCTTAATATTTTCCATGTCCTTGGCCAGCAGGTCCCTTGCCCCATTTGAACAGAAGGTCCACACTTTTCTTAACCTTTCTTTAGCTGCTGTTGTATTTACAGTAGCTCTTCTTGCACCTCACAACCCTTTCTAGTTTTGGTTCCAGCTTTTGGGCAACATCTCTCTATTCCACCTGGGTAGCCTATGTCTATTTTGTCTATTTCTACTTTCTGTTCACTTTTTTTTTTTTTTTTTTGGTGTCTGAGCTCAGTGGAGACTTCCCTGTTCATCCACGCTGTCTGTCTGCTGAATTTGCTCAACTTGCTGCACATTGGAATGGATCGTTCTTGTGCTGTGAAGAGGTTGTCTTTGACAAGCAAATGGCTCCTAGGCCCCGTTGCTCTCCAATGCAGTTTCCCAATGGATCTTGACAAACAAGCTGAAATTCCCAGAGCAAGCTGAAATCTACTCTACTGAAGGCCAGGTCTGTGGTTCTACTATTTGATCTTTCTCACTTCCAGGATTTTAAACTCCCTAATGTCATGCTGCTGCCAAGGATGCCTTCAGCCTTCATATCTTTAGTAGGATCTTCCTTCTTTGTGAGTAACAGATCCAAGAGAGTATCACACCTATTTGACCCATCAATCAACTGCATAAAGATAGCAAAATATTATAGTAACATAAACTTGCCTGGTGACATTGACATAGTAGAACCCTGACTGTACATCTGATAAGGGTCTCACCCAATATACTCTCATAGAACTTATTTTCTTGATGTGGTTTGTTCACAAGGTTATATTAGTGACAATTCTGCTTTTAAATCTGCTGTGGAAAGGTCTATGTATACATAAAAAGGTTTTTAACATTATTACCTTTTAAATCAGATGGAAGTGCATTTTTGGAGAGGAAGTATAGGTTGAGTGACAGTGAATCTAAGAAAGCTAAATGATTCAGTTCACTTTAATGTTATATTTACCTCAAAAGCCACTTTTGAGGTGAAATGGTGTATTTAGTTATCACTCATCAATTGTCTACAGGAAAAATGTATAGTAAACTAGTCCAGATCAAATAAATCTCCTTTACAATACTAGCTTTTAATTTTTTCCTTCCTGTTTTACTCCTTTCAATTATTTAAAAAGCTATTCTATTTACTAGCCTCTCCAAGGGAATTTAAAATCTTTCATGAAATTCTGCCTCAACATTATAATTCTCATCAACTTGAACTAGCTTCCCACTAGTTTGTCATGCAGTCTCATAAGGGTTATCTAATTTAATCATCTTTCAGAATTTTAGAATTATTTATACCAGTAGAGCCATTACTTTGCAGAAACAGTTACTAAAATTATTCTTCATAGTAAATATATGTTCATCTTTCATATAGTTTAGTGGCTAGGAGTATCAATGTGAAAGGTCTGGTTTTCAGGACTTCTCTTGGAAGTATATCCAATTAACCTACTCTTGTGCTCTGCAATTTATTAATTAATTTATTTTGAGACTTTGTTTGGGGTTTTAGTACGTAATTCACTCATGTTGTACTTTACCTTATTCTTCTGTGGAAGCTTCAGTCTTCTCATGATTGATAAGTCCCAGAACAAATTATGCACACTCGTCTAGATTGTTCGTCACTGCTTAAATGGAAAGGGACACCCCTAGGAAAAGCAAGGCTTGATTACTTGAAATCTTTAAAATATTGGCTAATACAAAGCCAATTCCTACTGATGACAATGCTCATTTTCTTTTAACAGTTACTTTATTTGATGATACACGTTTTTCAAGGGAAGAAACACTTGAAGATGCTACTTCTGTAACTTTGTTTCATGCTTAGCCTAGACTGAAATTATGCTGTCCGTACAAAAGAGGTATCTTTAACACTGTAATTCTGTAAATGTGTTAATATGTATATTTCCAAAAAAAAGGAACACAAATTCTAATGACCTTCAAATATTTCTAAAAGAGCATCAGTGATGTATAAAATTAATAGACTTGCAGTCTGACTGCTGTTTACATTTATATGTGTAGTGAAGAATATATGAGATCTTACAGCAAAAGTCATATTCAGAATCCCTTCTGTAAAAGATAAAGAAGACTGGAATTTTCCTCTTACAAAAAAATTTCTTATCTTCCTAGAATATTCATGTCAGATTGCATTTGAACACATATCCTGCAAGTGCAAAACAGGCTTGATACATTTGCATCCTCTTTTCTGAAAGAGAAACTCAAATACACATGTAATTACTAAATCATTTTTAATGAAATGTTGATTGTCATGAATAATGCAAACTACTGAAGATGACCAATGTCCTTGACAGACATGCAATTGTGGTGTATTCAAGTGAGTGTATATTTAATAAAGTAATTCTGAATCTTTTCACTAATATCCTGGTGTTGAAGCAATTTTTTTAAATGGAAAAAAAAAAAAGCACAGATACATATACACAAAAACTAATCATGTGTGTAATTATTTTGTAGGAACATGAGGAGCAAATGCAAACTTTGATTAAAAAGTTAATCTATTTACTTTCCAGGGGCTATCATCTCTCTTTTAAAGCAAAAAGAGAACCCACATATTTTAAAATCTAGGATTTATCAATGTAACTGGACATTACATGCTTCTGCAATGCTCTGGGCTAGCCTTCCACTTGATAACCACAGAAGGAGCAGAAACAGCTCCTGTTGTGTAAGACAGCCAGTCACGAAGTTCGAATATTAAGAGTTTAATAGCAGAAAGGCTAAGAGTGATCAGTTGGGGAGTACAGTTGGACCAAATGTACACATTGCTCTTGACTTGACTATCCTGCAAAAGCTGCTGATGAAACCAAGATCTGTTTCAGGATTCTTTTGTTTGCACAGAGCAAGTATCATGTAATTGCAACTCAGCCTCATATAATTGCCAACATCTGATTGTTATGAACAGGGAAAATTAAGCACACACTGTTATTTCCACTGTAACAGATCAATTAGTTTCATCCCACCTCATAATCTTTCTCCCCCTTTTTTTCACCCTCTCATAGAATTTAGGAAATGGTAACAAAAAGTTTTATAGAAATGGAGACACCAGCTTTTCCAGTGATTTTTCTTTGTTTTAATTTGCTTACAAGATCTTTTAAACCATATCATTATCAATTTTCATTAAATTTGTCTTTAGTATTTCTTATTTTGGGGGTAAATAACTCTTCTATTTTTAGGAAGTTGAAGAAGGAACTGTTGGGTAGAGTAGATTAGATTGGTTAGAAGTTGGTGTCTTTTTTGTATTAAACTGTCTCATTTTGCATGACCTCTGGTTCTAATCTCAAATGTCCATTTATGAACACCATTCCTTTATCAGAATGCTTTCTTAAGGGGAAGACCATGAGATGTGATGTGCTGAAACAAAAATTTTAGAAAAACTAACTGTGGAAAATTATCTGGGGAATCTTTAATAGCAAGATGACAGTGAATATACTTGCATAAAGCACAGATGGTTGGAACTTACTCTGATGTCTTCATTGCCCACTCATTCACTGTGCTTAATTGCAAATCAGAAGATAGAGCCCTAAGTTACATTTTGAAGAAAAGAATAGTGATTGCAGTAACAGTGTGACAGTTTTTAGCTTTATGTTAACCATCTGCATGTTCTGTACCATATATTCCACTATGCTTTTTAACAGAAAAAAAATCTCAAAATATGCACCAAATTCCTGGCTGAAAGATGTATATATATACACATATAGAATATATATACACATATAGAATACATATACATTTCTCTATATATTCACATTATATGTCTGCATGTATACACATACCCACTCACACACATATGTAGGAGGGCTTTTTAAGAAGCTGTCATTTAAATTGTCACAAAATGTAATGCATTTAGGCTTCAGCCACAAGGAATATGGTCCTTAAAAAATGAAACTCATGTCTCCTACTCCTTCTGGAGTCTGTCAATGCTAATGGGAGCTAGGTGAATTACTGCAAATAACTCAAAAACATAAAAAGTGAAGAGAAGCTATGTGAGCCTTCTTAGAAACATCTTTAATTCATGTAAGAATCTGACTTCTGTATTATATTGAAGTTTTCATAAACATACAAAAAAGTCATTCTTTTAATGTATGCTCTTGAAAAGGATTTAATAAAGGGCAACAAATATTTTAGACCATTACACATGCTGGTTTAGAAAGATCCTTTCCCCCGGACCATGTCAGGTATCAGATCACTCTCCTTTTGGAGAAGACATTTTCTTATCCACTTTGTTAAATTAAAAGAAGAGAGTAGAAACTTTTTGGCTCCAAACTGTCATTAGTCACAAAGAATCTGAATGTTGAATGCTAGAGAAATCCAATTACTCTGTTTCTCAGAAGTATTGATCAAGTTATTTCCTGGCTCTTCTTCTAATACCTGCTTTTCTTCACAATGTATAGGTGGATGTGTAACATATTATAACCTTTTTGTCAAATACGTTGTTTGTTTTCTGGAAGGTCCTCTCTATGTTATTCATTACTTATGTCAAGTCATCAAACACACACAAAATACACAAATATATAGATGCACATATACCTGTGTGCATGTTTATTTATCCTTAATCAATGTAACTATACATATAACAAAACCTTTCAAAGAAAACCTTATAAAATGGCTAATATAGACAGGCTTCTTTTGGATTTGGGGATAGAATGAGTATCTGAACATCAAAGAATTTTCTAAATGTATAGTTGATATTCATCTCCGTTGGGGTATCTCCACTGTAAACTTCTATTTAAGCTACACCTTTGTTGTCAACAAAGAGATAGAAATACTTTCAAAACAGGAGAAACCTAGCCTTTATACCAACATTGAGTTGAGAAGACTGGCTCTCTGAAAGTACCTTACAAAAGAACTAGGGGTCACTGGATGACTAGCTTGGATGAAGATGCTTGCCCTGTAGATACCTGTAGTGTGCCACATGAATTCCATCCCATTTCTCCTGAGTACATGAACAGTATTTACAAAGGCCATTTAACTAATGAGATTTCCTACCTTATTCATAATTGTGTGCAGAAAAGCTTCTCTGAGTGGTGTATCTCAATGTAAGATTATATTGTCATAAGTCATTGAAGTATTACAGGGAATTGCAAATGATTAATTATTTTTCAGATGGCCTATAGATTAAACAGAAAAGTACTGGAAATGAATTGTTACTCATTCAGCTGATACACATTAAGAAAAAGAATAGCATGGATAATGGCACCTTCACAATGTAAAGGTTTTCTCTTTCTCTGGTTGCCTTAATTTCTTCCTTTTTTTTTTTTTTTTTTTTTTCTGGTTGCTTAGCTATTTAAGTAAGATTCCCTTCATTAGATCAGAGAGTAGAAGATGGCTGGTACAAAGTTGCTCAAGTTTGGTGTATCAGGTGACAGCAGTATTAAGGAAGAAGTGATTTCTTGAGTGACTCATTTATAATCCTATAATGAAGCAAAATCACTCTTAGTGAAAGACCCCTGTTGAGGAAATACAGCAGTATAATCTCAAGAAAAGAGTTAGATCCATTGCCCAACTAAATGAGTTACAACATTATGTGTACATAAAGTCTTAATTTTCCTCAGTGGCCTGGATTCATTCCACCCTCATTTTAGCAACTTAACTGAGGGTGGAAAGTGAATTTCTCAGTTAATCTCACTTTCTGAGTTTAACAGTCTTTGAATGCGAAAACTAGATTCTTCCCAGATGAAACTATACAAGAAAATGCAGTTCAGGAGAGCACATAGTGTATTACAACTCCTATGCAGAATTTAGTCCATGGAAGCAGTCTAGAAATAGTGTACATTACAATGCCTAAAATTAATATAGCATGGGCTGTTGATCCTCACACAAACTATTTCACTCTGTAGGTCCACTCAAGTTGTGCTGTACTACTTGCTAATGTAGACACAGCCTTTGACATCTGAGTTTGGAGGATAGTCTTATTAACTTTCCACTGGAGTCAGCTGGGAAGGGTGGCTACCTTTAGATTTTTTTTTCCACCACCATAAGATCTGTTACTCTTCAAAATACTGCACTCTCTGCACTCATTATGGGAAGCTAGGCTAAGGTTATGTGTCATTTATAAGTACTTGAAGTGAAACATCTTGAAGCTGTCTGTGTCCCCGCTTAGACCTGCTGCTTCCTGCAAAACCTCTATCTTAAAATGAAATCATCTACTCACTTCCTTTGAGCTCAAAGTTCCACAATCACATTCTGCAAAGTTGCTGCAAACCATCTAGGCTAAATGATATTAAGAAACTTGTAATTGGATGCAGGGAAATGTGCTATTCTAGCAAGCAGGAAACCTATATAAGCTAACCATCACAATTATGATCTACAACGTAATCTGGGGGGTTTTTATTTCTTGGAGAGTAAATAGTTCCATATAGCAAGACTAGCAGTATTTTTGTTTGACAATGTGGCAGTACTCTCCCTCCAGCAGGAAACAAAACTTCTCCAGGAAGCGAGAAGGGCAAAAAACCCAAACTTTAGAGGCCGCAGGTTGAAAGTTGAGCAGACCAGTCGAGATGTGTCAGGTACACTGAGGTGACCTTCTTGGCCAATAGGGATTAAATGACCACAGATCAGATACAGCAAGGGTATAAACGGGGTCCCACTGGAGGACATGTGGAAATCAGTCCTCCTGGGAGCAATGAGTCTGCAGCCGGAGACTCCCCCTTGGGTCGGGGCACGGCCCGAGGTTACCCCTCCAGGGAGAGAGCCCTCCGCTTTTAGGTGAGTGATATGCGCGTTTTGAGCCATCACTTTAAATCTTGGGGATTCTTAAGTCGGCCATGTAGTACTAATTCCCCTTACATCATTGAGCCTGTAGTTCCCTCATGTTATTGGAGTTCTAACTAACTTTTTATTGAGGAATAAATCTGGCTTTTAACACCTGTTGGATTTGATTGTGTGTGCCTCCGTAACAGACAAATTTATTGAAAGCTGAAGGAAAATCCTTGGCAAGAAATTGAATTAATCTGCAATTAAGATGCTGCATGGATATCAGAGGGAAATATGTTAAAATATCAGTGATGTTAAAAAAAAAAAAAAGAAAATTAAGAGAGCCTCTCCATGAGATTAACCTTTAACATAACTTAATAGAAATTATCAGAACTGAGCAATAAATGAGCCTTCTCTGTTTATTCTGTCTTTTCATTTTCTATGTTAATATGTAAGGCTGAAGGTACAAGTCATGAGAAGTGTAATATAAGTCACAAGAAGTTTACAGATACAGGGTGGGTTGTTTGGTTTTTTTTTTAATCTGAAAGGAGCTTTTTTTTTTTTACAGGCTCCAGGTGAATTAGTTAGAACAGAAAACCTGAGGCAGGTAACCATGAAGATCTTATACAGAAAATATACAGTTCATATATTAAAATAATAAATTCCTAACCAAAAGCTCATCTATTTTTCTGTTATAATTTATGATTCTATGCGAGAATATCACCTGAACATCAGTTTTTGTCAATCATAAGAATTTCTTATTGCAAGTGGACTTCCAAATATTATATCTTCAACTGGCAATGCCTCTGAAAGTACAACGTTCATAGTCTCTCCAGCCAATACGATCTTTACTACTTTCCTGTCAGTTCATTTTTATCTATAATTCATTAATTCCTGAAGGTCAAAAGTCCTTCAACTAGTATGAAAAAACTCAACAGTTTAAAATCCCACAGCAGAAAAAAGTGAAAACATATTTAAAGATCTTTAACTTTCCACTCCTTATGCCTTTTGGAAGGTTGATCAGTCCCTATATGACAGTAATATTAATCTTGATTTCTTGAAGAGTAGATGTCCTCAATTATGCAGTATAAATTGAAGGTAAAAACAAAACTCTATTAGTATGCATCCTTACACTTCTTTGCCCCTCCAGTTTCCTCGTAACAACACACTTTCTCTTCTACTTATTGCAAAGAACTATTCCCTTAACTCCTCCAGAGACTTTGTAATAGTAATACATTAAGCTCAAAACCACCTGGATTTGGGTATTTGAATAGCTGAAGGGAATTTTTATTTCCCTTTGGTTCTTTTGTCTTAAACAAAAGAGGAATATTAAATTAAATATTTGAATGTCACAAGTATTGAAAAATTATTCAAAAACATCACCTGTAGAAAAGAAAAAACTACCATCTGCATGCAATTTGAAAAACTTGTTTCTATGTCATAATGTATTTGGGTTTATTTTAATTTAGATAATTGTAGTTAAAGAATATTATTCATTGTGATTAATGAATACTACTAAGTTTCTGGACACATCCATACAGCGGTCTCATTCGTATCTTTTGTTCAGTGATGATCCTATGTAAAATGTGAAAACAACCTCACATGGGAGAATTTGAGTTTTGCAGCCATAAGAACACAACCACAACACTCAGTGTCACATAGTCTCAAATTTATTTACTAAGCAGTGTGAGTATAGCAGCTGATTAGTAATTTCTATGCTACAATGTGCACACAATTCGCACTTATGAAAATGAAGGCTCCAGCCTCTCTGGTCCATTTTAGAACTCTACCATGGATCCAGGGTATCCAGAGATACACAGAGATAATTAGCATTTGTTACATAGATCATAAGCACAGCCCCCAAATGAGTGATACACATATAAAGTTGTTAACAGTTACATGATAAATTGGGTCATCTGTGCTTCTTTCTTTCTTTCCTATATGTACCAGAGTAACCTAAACAGGCAGATGCTGTATGGGTAGGCATACTCTGGGTCAAATTTACCTGAGCAGTGAGCTCAGGGGTAGGCATTATCCCATTGCAATAGCAAAGTTATGACTGATCTAGGTCAAAATTCAGTACATAAGGTTTGCATGAGAAATTAACAATGATGAAAATCTAGAAGAAGATATGGAATTACTGGAGTGAGTCTAGTGAAAGGCCACAGAGAGGATTAAGGGACTGGAGCATCTTTCATGTGAGAAGAGGCAGAGAAGGCCGAGACTGTTCTGCTTGGAGAAGAGAAGCTCAGGGAAATGAAGAAGAGAGAGACAGACTCTTCTCAGTGGTGCCAAGAGGCAATCTGCATAAATTGAAACACATGCTATTCTGTCTGAACATAAGAAAACAGTTGTTCACTGTGAGGGTGGTTGAACACTGGAACAAGTTTCCCAGGGAAGTTGTGATGTCTCCATCTGTGGAGATATCTAAAACCTGACTGAACACAGTCCTGGGCAATGTGCTGTAGGTGACCATACTCTGATTTGGGCAGAGGGTGGCTGAAACAATCTCCACAGGTGTTTTCTGACTTCAACCATTCTGTGATTCAGTGATTCAGCTTTTCAGTCTTCCTCTCCACCCACCCCAGTATTTTTATTGATGCTCTTTGCCCTCTCTCAAGAAGGTATTGGAAGCCTAGCAAACACACTTGCTTGACACCATGTGAGCCACGTCTAACGAGTTCACACTTGGCAGTAAGACCCTGATAAAAAAATGCACTGGAGTCACTGGATCACTCTTTGTATGGTCTGCATTACCCCCTTGGATTCTTGCATTTGCAACTGTAGAGTGGCTCAGCTTCAACAAAAGGGGTGCTGAATGCCCCTTTTGGAGTGCTAGAATGATCCCTACTCCTAAATTCTTCTTCTGGCCACATATAACGTAATGTCAGGTGCCTTAAGAACTTCACGCTTGGCCATGCACACATCAAGAAAAAGATTAGTCTTTCTTTAAACATGGACTTACTGAAGTTAGGTAATCAAGTTTGTGCTGGTTACCATAGGCTCCCTTTAAAGTGAATGAATACAAACAGTTGGTTCTGGAGGGTTAGTATTTCAGAAACTCAGGATCATATATCAAAATAACAGGTTTGAGCTAACTTTGCAAACAAACTATAAATTAATATCTTGTACTGCAGTACTGTGTTACTAAACTATTCTGATTCCACACCAGTGAGGCTGCATAATCACAAAAAGGGAATGCATGTGAAATATTATTTAACCAAAATTTGCATTTCTTACCAGACTTAAAAATCTGAATTCATCTACCAGTGTTAGCCATTATTTGTTTTTAACAGTTTGGTAGCTTTCTTATCTGGGTCACCTTGAGACTTTATTTATAATTCTGTTTGGTCTTTTTTTTTCAAGACATACTGAAATACCACTACAGCTGGCTGAAAAAAACAGGGCTTGATTTAGCAAATTCTTGATTATGCAGACAGCCTCACTGGTTTTAAATTGTATGGGTTATGAAAAAATAGTTACATGGGTAATGAGTTCAAGATATGTCATGGAACAGGGATGATGTGAAGTAAATGCTGAAAATAATTAGCAATACTCATCGTTATGTTTGGTATGTAGTAGTAGTAAAGCAATTAAGACCTAGAATGAAATTGCCTTACTTAGGCCTTACTGTCATCTTATTTGATATTTAATCGCAGATTAAATATGAAGGATTGCTTTTTGAAGGGTAAGCAAAACAAAACCTGTTTAAGTGGTTCAAGTGTAATACTTTTGTTCAGTAAATCTTAGAAAATAAACGAATATCTAAAGAATAGTGTATCACTGTTAAAAAAAGCAAAAAGCAAACAAAAAGGAACACTGTTAGAATGATTGAATCTGTCTATAAATAATGTAAACCTGTTATATTCTTTAACAATTTTTGCAATTATGAAGGTAAAGAAAGTTCCAAGTAAAACACTGTGTCATGGCTTAACCCCAGCCGGCAACTAAGCCCCACACAGCTGCTTGCTCACTCCCCCCACGGTGGGATGGGGGAGAAAATCAGAAAGGTAAAAGTGAGAAAACTCGTGGATTGCAACAAAGACAGTTTAACAGATAAAGCAAAAGCCCGTGCACAAGCAAAGCAGAACAAGGAATTCATTCCCCACTTCCCATGGGCAGGCAGGTGTTCAGCCATCTCCAAGACAGCAGGGCTCCAGCACACGTAACAGTGACTTGGGAATACAAACGCCACCACTCCAAATGTCCCCCTTTCCTTCTTCCCCCAACTCTATATGCTGAGCATGACGTCATATGGTGTGGGACATCCCTTTGGTCAGCTGGGGTCAGCTGCCCCAGCTGTGTCCCCTCTCAACTCTTTGTGCCCCCCCAGCCTGCTCGCTGGTGGGGTGGGGGGAGAAGCAGAAAAGGCCTTGGCTCTGAGTAAGCCCTGCTCAGCAGTAACTAAACCATCTCTGTATTATCAACACTGTTTTCAGCACAAATCGTAAACATGGCCTCATGCTAGCTACTATGAAGAAAATTAACTCTACTCCAGCCAAAACCAGCACACACTGGTGAGTAGAATTACATTAACGAGGTTTGGTTCAACTACCCATCCTCCCTATCCCCCCAACACCAAATAATTAGTCCTTCCAAATTAACCAGATATAAGTCTTCCATAGCGAGAAGTCCAAAATTCAGACTTACGAGTGCTTAGCTGCTTTAAAATATGAAGTATAATATTCCCTTTATTAGCAAAGAACTACCTAAAATTAGCCAATTGTAAATGTCATTTCTATATTCACATATAGATGGGTAGATATAGATATGTAGATACAGAACATTGCCAGAAGTTGACATTCTCATTTAGGAAGTAGAAGACTTGGCTTTTTTTGCCTTCTTCAGACTGAAAAGTCAGGAGTATTACCAGTATCCAAAACAGGTGTGTGAACTTCCACCATCTGCAACACTTCAGATAAATTCTACTTTCTGTCCAGTGTTTTTTGACTACAATACATACAAATAAACCAGGCAAAAGGGCAATAAGAATTCCATTTCTCATATGAGCTTCCTTACTGCAAAGCTATTGTTCTTTTTTCTTTTTTTTTCCTTCTGAGTCTTTCATCATCCTCTACACGTGACCTCACTTCAGTAGGAATTCAAAAGGATGATGCAATAGCTTCTAGCTTTTAAATACCCACCTATATCTACCACAATGCACCAAACATTTATAGGAGATTAGAAAGAGAGAGTAAAACAAGAACAAGAAAATGACTGTAAAAAAAAGCCATTGCTAGATTAAGTAATGTCTAAAGGTAGATAAGGATCAGACTCAACAGTATATACAATGGCAAATGTGAGAGGTATACAGGGCACTGCTTCTCCACTTAGTCACCCATCCATTTGTTTTAGTATATCAGCTTCATTAACAGAGGTACACTACCAGAGAAATCAAAGGTGTAAAAGGACTACTAGGTCACCTGACCTGCAGAGACTGTATACATCCTAAACAACGCGCAAGCAGGGCCTTGTTCATTCCAGCACCTCTATTTTCTGTTTCCTTTATTGCATTTTACAAAAATTAGCAAACAGTACAGATGTGCTCTATTAAAGAAAAAAAAAGGTATTCTGGTCTTTATTGTGTCTTCTGTTTATTTATCTTCTATTGCAATAGAAAACTTTTTTAAAAAAATATTTCAGCTCTTCTGAGAGCACCTGTGAAAGGGCCTCCTTTTCCTTTTTAAGCATACTGTGGTTTGCCTAAGACTTTTGCATTTTTCATCCCCCACCCCTATTTTTATCACTTTCATGAAGAATTAGAATAACCAGTTTAATTTTGAAAGTGTTAAATGTTCTCATTTGACATCTAATTGCAGTCCCTCTGGCCTTAGTTAAAGCAACAGCTAAATAGAAGATATTAAGTAGAACATAATTACATATTACATTTCAAAATTTGAAAATTAGAAAGTAACTTGATTGAACAAACTGTGGTGCTACAATATATATCACATAGAATATGCGTTCATTCCAAAACTAACTGCTAACTAGGATAATTTATATAATCATTATCATGTGCTTCCTCTTTCTGAATTTTTCTCTTTGACATTTTTGCATTAAGAAACCATTAAGTTTTGTATTTTAATGTAATTTTTTCATTTAAATTACCAAGCAGTTACTCATTATGGTTATGACTGTGCATGGCTTTTGGCACTAACGTATCTCTGAAAACATATTGTTTATCATTCCAAATCCTCAGCTTTATCATTTAAAATTTTAACTCCTCTCTGAAGCTGGAGTAATATTGTTCCATCATCTTCAGCAAAACTATTCTGGTTTAGAGAAACTAGGGGATTTGCTCTTTTTTATTGCACCTTTCTTTCTCATAGGCTTTAATTCAGTAAAATAGTTAAATATGCTCCTAAAGTAAGAAATAGGTATTTCCTATAGCTGCTCTAGAACTTCCCATTTCCTTTCCAGCTGTGAATGCATATGGACTGTTCTAAATGCAACATGCATGATGGTAATGCATTCTCTTCCTTTTCACTCCTACTGACACCAGGTTTTCCCTTCTGCAACCTTCAGTTGCCTCTTCAGCTGCCCTTCAATTCTTTATTGCCTATCAGCTCAGGCTGCTCCTTGGTTTAATCTCCCCCCTTCTCATCATTAACGGCTGTCATCTTTCTCTTCTTCAGCCCCTTTTGCATGCAAACCTGCATACTTGACCCTTGCCTATCCTTCTGCTGGCCCCCTGGCTTCCTACTTTTAAACAACAGAAACTGGAGAGAGGACACAGAGGGATGCATCTGGGCTTCTCTCATGCAAAGGGCTACAACCACTTTAGACGCTAATCAAAACAGATTAGTAATCGTAGATGACATACTATGACTACAGATGACATACTATACTACTTTCATGTGACAGAAAAAAGTACTAGGGAAGTGCATGTCAAAAGTTCCATCAATTTTAATAATATTAGGATTTCATTCTAGCACATGTATCTGCAGTTTGGAATTGAAGTTAATGCCTCAACTGTGTCTGCAGCGGTCTGTGTATCAGTAAAACAGCAAAAGAAAAGTATTGCTGACTTACCACGTTAAAGTCCTGAAGCAAAGACATCTGACAAACTGCACCATTCCATGAAACATGCTACCTTAAATATGTCCCATAAAATTGGGGGGAAAAAAGTAACTGGGAACTCTCCAACCGCATCAAGTTTATTAAACTGTGTGTTTACCAGAGAAAGATCTGAAGACATGGCAATTCACAAAAACATGTTTCATATAAGCTAGTAAATAAGTAAACTGCTCAGTAGTACGTGCTCTTCATTTTCCTTTCTCCAGCAGAGGAGCTAACTAGAGCAAGTGTATGTAGTGTTTTAATGTTTAAAGGATGCTAGGAATGTCTTAAAAAGAAAAGATTATGTTCACCGTTCGACTTAGCATAAGGCATTAATTTCTAATATGACAACATACATAAAAGTCAAGTTTTGTTAAAG
Source organism: Elanoides forficatus (assembly GCA_025311575.1). Classification (NCBI taxonomy): domain Eukaryota; kingdom Metazoa; phylum Chordata; class Aves; order Accipitriformes; family Accipitridae; genus Elanoides; species Elanoides forficatus. Next base: position 8,911,670 of record JAOBAS010000008.1, on the reverse strand, counting down.
TATCTCTTAAACTAAGCATATGAATTTCAGCAACATGAAAGAAGTGTACATGATATAATGTTTTCCTCAGAATTTTTAAGAAGAACACTAAAAATGAAGTGACTCATGACATGAAATAAGGGCATTTAAGGCATCAGGAGTATAAATACTTGGCCTTGGTGAACTGTTGATGAGTTGAATGTTGTTTCTGTTGTGAAAAGACAGAAAAGCCCTAAAGCCTGTTCAAATCTGTATAATGATCTGCTTTTGATTGCAACTTTTTGCTGCTATTGAAGAAATCTGTGGTGGCAGAATCGCATTTAAATACAGGGTTTATCTTTTCTCTGTAAAAAGGGGGATGGTCTTCAAAGGAACACGACCATTTAAGTCAAGTTGCACATACAGAGGTTTTTGTCTCAGGTTTTAGGGGGTTTGGTTTTTTTCAAGGCAGCATTGTGCCTACCCTTGCTCAATTTTTGCAGTATTTCCTCACACAAATTATTCCATTTGTTTCCGCAGAATGACATGCACAGTCTAATTACATCCAGCAAAGTTTCTAAGTACTTAGTGTTTAGCTTTAGGCACATACTTTATGAGTTGCATATGAATAAATGCATGTATAAGCAAAGATTAATTTAGATATATGTCCAACTGTTTTGTTGAACTAGTAACTCATGTGTTATTCCATTGGAGTAAAAAAATAGGATTCAATAAAAGTTTGAGACACCTAAAAAAGTATGTTTCTTTATGTAGAATCATAGGTTAGAAATAATCTCCAGGTCAGGTAGATGTCTACATGAGTTTGGTGTTGAAGATCCAATTACTCATGGAGATCAGCAGCTCAATTACGTGCCTAAAGATGGGTGTCTTGTGCTATTTGAGATATCAGAGTGTGCTTAAGATAACTTTGGCTGACACACTTCAGGACTGACCATGCCCTCCTGGAATGGCAATTAGGAGCTGAGCAGGTCTGTAGCCCTCACAAGTGATACCCACATTTTGGCAATTGATTTAAATGCAGACTGCCAAACTGGGCAAAACGAATAATTTCCTTTGAGCTATTAAAAAGTTTAGGGAAAAAAGCAAACAGCTCCAAAACAGCCAGTTTCTTAATCCAACTCAGAATTAAAATACAGAGGTTTAATCTGGTCTTTCCTTTCCTACCTCAGGAAAAAAAAAAAAAAAAACAACAAAAAAACCCCAACCAACCAAAAAAAAAAAAAAAAAAACCAAACCACAAACAAAAAACCAACCAACCAACTAACCAAAGAAACACAGGTTCAGACATATCAAATATAAAGATGTACTATAGGACAAAAGAATGAGTTCTCAGCAAGTGACTTGCTTTTATGTTTCTTGGGTTTTTTTTCTTTGTTTTTTTTTTTTTTTAGGATAAAAAGAAATCACACAGAAATTACACAGTAGAAATTCTCTGCTGTTTTATTCAGGTGCGACCATGATGTACTTAAGAAATTATATACTTAAGAAGTGATGTACTTAAGAAGACCACAAAGGTCTTGTGAAATAAGATACCCTTTGTATACACGAGCCATGCCTTGCTAATGACTATGCCCCTGAAGAAGAACTAAAAGACTGAGAAGAAGGGAACATCCTACCGCAGGAGGCGCCGAAAAGTTGAAAAATTGCTAATATGCATGAAGTCAGCAAAAACCTTTGATAAGTGGAGGAAAGGTAAAGGTGGCATGGGGAGATCATGACCACCGACTCAATTCAAGACCAAAAGACTTACCCCCCTACTCTCCTTGAGCATGCACTGTAGAATAAAAGAACGATGTACCTGTAATTCGAAGCTGGGAAACTCTAACCGCATAGAAACTGTGCTAGATAAGTGACTACCAGTAGTAGTTTTGGGGAAGAACTTTGGAAATTGAATATGTGTAACTGAACTGTATAAATTGCTTGCCCATTTAGGCATGAGGTGTGCTAGCTTTGTGGATTACCACCCAGCCCCCATCTTTGTGCAAACATGAATTGGAATAAAATACCTCTGCTCTGTGTCTATATTGGCATTTCACACACTGGATAAATGACCCCACCCGTGGGACAACCACCGTAGGCAGGAGACAAATAGGTATGCCTGGCTAGACCTCTGAATACCACGGTAAAATGTAAATGGCAACTGGGCAGTGTGAAACAGGAACCTATGACAAGAATAACTTGTGGAATGGATTTAATGTCTTCCCAACCTCTGTAATTCCAAGAAATAGCATGTATCTGGGATGGAAGAGCCATCCCTGTTTCATGGTTATGGTGTGAGTGGGGTGAATTGCCACTCCATCCACAGATACCCCTTTTACTCCAGCTTTCTGAAAATAGCGTACATTTAGCCAGCAGAGTGTATAGATTTTAAACATTTAAATGCTGCTATGATATTTTAAAAGTTGAGCTAAAATACAGAACTTGCTAATACTTTACTTGGACTATTCTTTGACATTCTTACTGAAGAAAGAAGTCACAATCAGAATTAAACTTGTTGTGGGCGAGGAAAGGATTTAGCCTGTATTACTATCTCCTCAGTTCAGTTAGAAGGAAAACAAACATGATGATAATGTGGGTTGTTATTATTTTTCTCCTCTGTAGTTAATAAAAATGTGTCTCTTTAAAATCTGCAATGCCTAAAGCATTCAGATCAGCATCAGTGTTAGGCAAAATTACTTAATGCAACTTGAAAATTAAAGGCAGAAGACACAGTCAGAAAGAAGTTACAGAGTTTATTTATGAAGAATATCAGAAAGAGATTAATGGAAGTCAGGGCATGTGCAACAGGAGGAAATTTATGATATGATGGATGCGTTGTCCAAATTTTCTGAAGGTAGCTTTTAGTTCTTGTACTTATTCCACTACAACATTGTAGACTGCATTTTACCTAGTGCTTATTCTTTACAAAGTGATTCAGATTTACTGGCCAAAATCCTCAGCTGGACTGTAACTCAGAAGAGCAAGGCAAAGTCCCCCAATGCCAACAAAGCCAACCATGGAAAGAGCATTCAAGAGAGAAGTCTTATAGTAAGTAGCACAGGGATGACATAAAGAGCGTTCAAGGGAAAAGATGTGATATCATCTGGTGCATTTTCCTGCACTCATTTACCAATTCCAAGTGCTACATTTAACCCACTTCCTAAGTGGGTAGAAATTATTATGTCAGAGCATTTGGTTATCTAAAATGATAGAAAAAATAAGTTAACTTCAAAGTCAGTAAATTATTTGTGTGAGCAAACTATAGCCTGAGTTGATGTAATGATAAGGTAATCAGTAGTTAATCTATGCATTCCCTCTCTCCAGGATACTGTTGCTGCTGAGGGGTATTAGCTTGACACTTGTATGAATGACTGTGGAGTTCCCCTCAGAAGACATATTATCACCTGGAGAAGTCAGCCAACAAAGAGAAAATCCAGGAACACTTCAAATAAGAAAAGGGATTTTATTTATGGCTATGCAGAGAAGTATATTTCCTTGAAAATCCATATCCTACACAGTTTGACAATGAATGTTTGACGTCAACAAAAGCACACTTAGGAGTACTGTCCTGATGTAGATATCCATTACACAAAATAGTGAACTAAGAAACCACCAGAAAGGCAAAGACATACCACTGATCTACTACTTGTTTAAATAGAAACAGAATAAAACCAAGAAGTAAATGAGAAGAACTTATTTACTTGAGAAAGGAAAGCTAAAGAGTTTTGGGTCTGTGTGGCGGGTTTTGGTAGCGGGGCAGTGGCGGCAGGGCGGGCTGCTGTGAGAAGCTGCTGGAAGCTTCCCCGGCTGCAGCCGGAGCCGCCTCTGGC
>JAOBAS010000008.1:8862431-8876401 GCA_025311575.1 Elanoides forficatus | reverse complement strand
CTTTTCTGTTCTATTAAACTGTTCTTATCTCAACCCACGAGTTTTACTTCTTTTCCCGATTTCCTCCCCCATCCCACCGTGGTGGGGGGTAGTGAGTGAGCGGCTGCGTGGTGCTTAGTTGCTGGCTGGGGTTAAACCACAACAAACTTCTGCTAATTTAATGCAACTTCACATCTTGACAGGCTTCTTATATTTTAAAATTCATAATTCCACTCAGTTTCTTTTAACCTGGAAATAATTGGGGCTATCTTTAGAGTGTTGCTTAACTTTGTCTAAATAATATCTTAACCTATGATGATTACTACACCTCGCAGTCATCTAGTAAAAAATTGTAACTATGCCCTGAAAGATTAAATGAATTACCATCATAGAATACATTTCTTTTCAACTAGAGCCATGATTTATTGAGCTAAAGACACAGATGCACATTTCTTTATGAGCTTCTCAACACTACTAATGAAATGACATTAGAAAAGCATCAATTACTGCTTACTAACAGAACATACAGAGTACATTAATTTTGTACCTCCTAAATTGCTTTTTATATCTAAATTAGCTTCTTTTATAAGTAGCACTCTAGTACCATTGTTTCAGTGATAATCTATAAATTAATGTATCATGCTACAGCACTGAAGAAGTCCATAAATGCAAAATTTTCATCAATAAAAGTAAGATAAAAGATTGTTTGTATGATTTTCTAAAAAATCAATATAAAATATAATGTGTTTTATTGTGACAGGGATAATGTAACTATTAAAGATATAGATGCACTTGAAAAACTAGTCAATAGAGAAGCTTCCTGAAAGTATGTGTAAAATTCTTTACTATATGAAGTTACATTCTTTTCTTTTTTCACTTGTGTTTATGGGCTTGACCCTTTTGTGATTTTGTTTTTCATTTTCTAGCCAGAAGTTTTATATTAATGGAATGATCTTCTGATAAATAATGTTACATTTATGAGATGTTTCAGCTTAAGGCGAGAAACAATTGAGTTGCTAGTGATTTTAATGGCTGTGAAAATAATGTTGATTTAATTTAAAAACATGTATATTTAGAAGCAAGAAATACCTTGGACTTAGAAATACTTATTCCTCGACTTCCTCCTATGCTGAACTGTGTTATGGCATAAACCTTCCCACTGTCCTTTCGAAGTGCTGCCACCACTAACTTGCTGCCTCTAGAAGCAAGGGGAAAAGTGGTGTTAACCTGTCTCTACCAAATTGTTTCACTCAAGATTTGGGTGTAAAATACATGATCTCAAAGGGAAGAAGTTGTTTCATGGGAAAGCATGGTATTTCCTCTGCAATAAAATGAGATTAAATAAATGCACTCTTACATCTTCCTCTGTGCAGTGCAGGACTGTTTACAGATTACAAAAATTAACATATAGCCATAATTCTGTAATAAATCCACCAAAGACTTTTTTTTTATATATATTTTATTTTTATCAGCTCTCCTGCAAGTGATGTGGAGGAATCATTCTTCCATTGTTTTTTGCCAGCTTCATGCTAGGTTTAACCTTGCTTAGCCTTAGTTCTGTGTCATATTTTGTTGCATCATCCCAGGTGCTCCTGCCTGCTAGGCTGTACTGCTGTAGGTGTAAAGCCTTGATGCTGTTAGGGAAGTGCATCCCTCCTACCTGAAGCCATGTAAAAGTTTGATAGTCAGTTTAAACTGTCATCATAGTCATTTCAGAAAGAGAGAGACAACAAAGTAACTCTAATTCATCCTGTTTAACACTAGGTGTCTCTGAGAGAAGGCATGAATCAGCCTTTGGAAGACCCCACTGCATAGACTTATAAAGGAAACCTAGATGATTACATTAGATTAAATTCCTAGCTTTTACAAGGTTAAAATGAGTTGAAACTCACTCTTTTTACCAAAGCTGTCATAACTTTCTCTATTCCTTATTCTAAATCCTTCCATGCCTCTTCATTATTTATTGGTTTCATTCTTAAAACTCTGTCTGCCCATTAAGATATCTCAGTTTCTCTCCTTCATCAAGTTTCTCCATCGTCCCCTCTCACCGTTCAAACAGGTGATTAACAAATGCTGCGTTTTGTTTCTAACAAAATGCCTTCCTCCTCTGTCCCTGGAAAAGTTTTCCAATTGCTGTAACAGCTAGTCTAGTTCTTCCTTGCAATTTCATAATCTGGAATCTCTTTGACAGTCTATTTATTGCAATTCTATAACTCTTCCTACTGTAATTCATTTAATTCTTCATTATACTGCTATTGGAACTGGAAAACATTGTGTCTTTCTGGTTTCAGGAGCTCTTCAATTTGACTCAGTGACCTGAATACCATTTTAATGTATTGAAGATAAGCATGCAAAAACTACATGTTTATTGAATAGCATTTTCCCTACAACATTTTTAGAATAAATGGTGGCATAAATGCATTGGCAGCAGCTAATCTCAGAGGATGAAGTATGCATCGCTAATAAGCTCTTTACTCATGTTAAAGGAGAGTGAATGACAGGGAGCGCAAGATGTTATCTAAAGGGCAAAATACATTACAGTGTGTAATAATGCACATAACACGTCTGCTCAGATATGAGCTATGGAAAAATGCAAGAAATCACTAAAATAATATGCCTGAAGACAGAGCACTTATTCTAGTTATGGGTGAGTGTGCTGTTGAGATCAATTAGATCACATAAGTCCTGCAGACAGTGAGAACAGCAGTAATAAAACCTAGAGCAAAGCACACATTGCACAGTGTGCTGACAAGGTCAAATTGATAGTAATGATGTGTGATGGCAGCAGTGCAATAAGGTTGTCTAATACTGTATGCATCTGATATTGGTTTTCATTACCCATACCCTGGAGTACAGTCAGAAGCTCACTAAAATGATAGTGATAACCCAAAGGGCAAAGGCAAGTAAGACAGGCAGGTCAGTACTTTTGCATCCTGCAAACTACATGAAGCCAGACAAAATTGTTCCTGATGCTAGATCTGCAAGGCTTACTACCACTGGCATCAAGTTGAGTTTATACTGCCTTTTATTAATTTTTAAACTGACGCGGTACTTTAAAGTGTATGCTTAGTGAGTTTATTAAGGCAGTCCGTCAGAGACGGTGATAGCTCTCTTCAGAACAAGTCTACAATCTACATTATAAGTATGTACTCTAAATCAGTCTGTAAAGCATGTCAGACACAAGATGTACTGCTGTTCTGGAAGCTCATGCTTCAAGTTAATACTGGGTGGACACTTAACAGCTTGGAGTTGTTCCTAGTTTGAATAAACCCCAGATGTTTGGATGAGTGTCTAGCACTTTTGTAATACAGCTTCTTTGTCATTCTTTAAAAACAAAACCAAAACAAACAAACAAAAAATTCCTGTGCCTTACATCCAATAACATACCTTCCACCACTCCCTGAAATTCTTCAGTATCTTTTCTTTACTTCTTTCTTACAAAAGAAGTGATTTAAGTGTATGTAGCCTTAGTCTCTACTGAATAAGATGTGCTCATAGACAGAAAGGTTAATGAAAGTTAAAGGCTGTCCTTTGGAATGGTATATCAAACATTGCAAAGAAATGCATCTGGGAAGTTACTTCTGGTCTTATCTGATGTCCTCACAGCTGATGCAAAATGTGAATAGTTGAATAAAATTAAGCAGAGAAATTTTCCATGGGGTAGTTCTCTGGCTTATTTAGGTATTTAGAAAAATAGTGGATTTTGTAATGTGATCATGTACAATGCTCCCCCTCAAAAAAACCCCAAACAACTAAACAAACAAAAAAACCACCAAACAAACCCAACAGCAAAGAAAACACTTGTCTGAAAATTTTGCGGTGACATTCAAAGCAGAGGTGAACATTCAGAAAATGGGAACTTGTGAACTTGGCTGCTCTTGATTTTCCTCCTCATTCCAAGACTGACATGAACGCCGGCTCTTTCCCTAACTACATGACATTTCCTGGGTGTTGTGACTCTTCTCTTTTGCAGTGCTAACTATTCAAGGAATCAAGCTGGCATAAAAGGATTTCAATAAACTTTGTCAATCAACCAGCTACGTGCACATCCTCTGAATCTTCCTGCCTGTGCACGTTACACTGCTTTGAATTTTTGCCTGGCTTCTCTGCCTGCCTGGCTTCTCTGATGCAGTTTAGAGGATTTTTGTGGCTGTGGCTTCTTGTGCAGCTCTGAAGAGGAGTAAAGGGGTGTCAGGTTGGGGGAATGGCTCCTGTGAGAGAGGGGCTGGGTGCTGACCCCCGTTCACACACGGTGGAGGTGGGTAGGGACAACAGGGAAGTGGTGCCAATGGCATTTGGATCACCCAGATGAGCCTCCTCCGGTATTCAGTTGTTGCAGAAGGAAAATACAGCAGTCTGGCTCCTGCATGTTTCGAACCCTAACTGAATGTTTTAAATAAAGGCTTCTCTGTATCAGATGCATGATGCATATAGACTGCAGGCTTCTGGAGAGTTGGGCTTTAAACCGTGGCAAGCATATGCCACTTCTCTACTCAACGACGGCCCCAATTCTGCCCCTCAACGATCTCTTACTATGCAGCGCTACCATGGCTGCAGCTGTAAGTCCTTCTTCTACTATCATGTTCATAACTCTGTATTCCTGTGAATGTCCTGTCCCTTACCTCCTTCAAAAACTTATTTTAAAAAGTATGTTGGCTCTCTCTCTTCAGTCATTACTTAATTGGGCAATTATATTCTGTTTAGAGAATCATTACTGGGTATACACATTCAGGAAAGCCAGTCTCACTGATGTTATGGTGCATGTTCTGGCTTAAACATGGTTGATGTAATCTCTGAATACTGAGTAAGTTTGTATTTTGCCTGTTTATACCCTTTATTGTCCCAAAGGCCTGGGTTTGATGATGGGTTGGGCCTTGCCCAAAGGCAGGTCACAGAACTTGTTAGAGAGCAACAACAAAATCTTAGAAAATTCCATACTAACTTGTCCCTGTAAATAAGTGCTTAAGAATTCACTTTCACATCTGGATATGTTCAGAAAAGTTGAGGTAAGTTAATAACCTTTCTTAAAAAGCATCTAAACTCATCAGTGCATAAAAACTTCTTTAAAAAAAATCTTAGCACCAATTTGTCAATATTATTTTTAACCTATGCGTGATTTCTTTAGAAAATTATACATACTGCACCTTTATTATTAAGCATAACTTTTTTTTCCCCTAGGTTTTATTTCTAAAAGGAGAAAAGCCACTTTTGTAATACATACCTTCCATTATTTTATTCCTTTTCAGCTTAACTGTAAACAGCCAGTCATTACCTACACAGATACATTTTGGAAGTTTGCTAATACCAGTTTGTTATTGACAGAGTACTATCTTAACACTTTCTCGTACATACATTATGCACCTTCGATCAAACAAAAAGCCTAAAGAAGATTTGTCAGTGCCTCAATTATTCTAGACACTCTCCTTGTAACAGCAGGTATGATTATGACTAATGTAGCCTGCATCAAGACTTCCCTAAAATGCTGAGATTAAAAAGGAGAAACAAAACCACATTCATTATGTTGCAGTTCTGCGGTTTTGTGCTGAATAAGAAAACATATAAATGTAAGCAGTATTACAATGGTTGTAATTAGTTCTGCAGTAAGAAATGTATTAAAATTTACTGTTCTTTATTAAAATCTACTGTTCTTTATCAGCTGGGAAACCCTTTTTTCTGGAGCATTGTATGTACTTCTGTGAAGAACAGAACAAGAGAGACTCCTGCTGGCTCCAACTCTACGAAAATTAATACTTTTTTACTAACTTTCATTTTTCCATTCTTTATGTATTTAGAATTACTCATTTGTTCTACAATAATACCCAAAGGCTCTGAAACTGAGTGAATGCACTAGACACTCTCCTGCAGCTCAGAAGAGCTGACTATTAGAATTCTTTTAAATTTCTGAGATGAAGTAGAAGGAAGAAGGGCAGAACTTGAGGATACATACATACAGTAACACAAACTACCACCTAGTAGCTTATGTGGTCCTAAAATGTCTGTAGTGAACTATGAGGCTACTTACTCAGTACATGCTGCTGTTAGTGTAGAAAGTGATTATTTGGTGCAAATATTTATATACGTGTGTATATATCCTATGCCAAAGTAAACTAAATCAAATCATCAAGAAGTGCACTGCTCACAAAATTATTTTGTTAATTCTAGTCTCGGGCTAAATTCTAACTTATCGTGACAAAGTGTTAGGCATAACAGTGACATTATCACATACTATTGTTTTCCTTACAGGACATTTGCTTTACTCTGTGCACGGGATGATGGCCACTGCTCAGCGAATGAAGCAATAGCAGCTCAATATTCTCTTGTCCTCCTCCTGCAATATGTCCCTATGTACTATGCAAATCTGCACTGAATAAGGAAATATTAATTTCCTCTTGTGCTTTTTTATAGTGCTCACCTCTGTATCTGAGAGCTAGATCCTTAGAAGGATTTAAGGGACGGATAGACAAAGGTATTTAATATCCAAGTCCCAGTTAATGTCGTGGGAACTACACACTGCACAGAAATACTGCTGTGCCTTTGAGGCCTAGAGTTCAAGAGTGTGAACATCCACTAGCACAGCCTGTACTGCACCACAGAGGCAGCGCAAAGCCCCAAATCCAGGCTGATATTTCTAAATAAAGGAGCTGTCCTGGTTTCAGCTGGGATAGAGTTCATTTTCTTCCTAGTAGCTGGTACAGTGCTGTGTTTTGTGTTCAGTATGAGAAGAATGTTGATAACACACTGATGGTTTCAGCTGTTGCTAAGTAGTGCTTAGTCTAAAGTCAAGGATTTTTCAGCTTCTCATTCCCAGCCAGCAAGAAAAACTGGAGGGGCACAAGAAGTTTGGAGGGGACACAGCCAGGGCAGCTGACCCAAACTGGCCAACAGGTATTCCATACCATGGGATGTCATGCCCAGTATATAAACTGGGAGCAAAGCCAGCTGGGGACTGCTGCTTGGGAGCTGACTGGGCATCAGCCAGCAGGTGGTGAGCAATTGCACTGTGCATCATTTGTATATTCTAATTATTAGTAGTAGTATTATTAGTAGTATGATTATTATTATCCCACTGGGTGTGGGGAGACAGCAAGCGGCTCTGTGGTGCTTAGTTGCAGCCTGAGGTTAAAAACCAACAGTAGCAGACTGCCAGGCAAAGATGGTAGCTGTACTCTACAAAACACTGAAAACGGCAGTTCACCTGAGCTGCTAATTCCTGGTTCTCAGAAGGACAAGTGATCTCAAGTAACTCTTTCTTTTGGAGGTACTAAGTGTTCCTGCCCCTTGCTGGTTTTTGCACACTACAAGGAGATACTCCAATTCCAAAACTAAGATTCTCAAACCATTAGCTCAGCTGCCATTCAACCCTAGAGGTGCCTAACCTTCACTGCTAACATTTTTTGGGTGTGTCTAAGTATCTGCATCAAATTACTGTGTTTTGTCAACAATGAACACAGCTTGCCCACTTCTCAGCCAATGCTGGAATTCAGTATCAAGGATTTTACTGATTATGTCACCTAGGGTGAAAAACAGAGTTTCTCAGAGATATTTAACCTCACAGAAAACATAGCTGGGAGAACAATAACATATTTTTTTATTGAATAAATTAGTAGTTAGGAATTCTGGGAAATGGAACATTGTCATTAAAACCCCTTGTCTTTAAGGGGACTTGAATGTACATTTTCAGAGCCATCCTAGCTCTCACTGATTGTCATGGTTTAACCCCAGCTGGCAGCTAAGGCCCACACAGCCACTTGCTCACTCCCCCCTGGTGGGCTGGGGGAGAGAATCGGAAGAGTAGAAGTGAGAAAACTCATGGGTTGAGATAAAGACAGTTTAATAGGTAAAGCAAAAGCTGCGCACACAAGCAAAGCAAAACCAGGAATTCATTCCCCACTTCCCATGGGCAGGCAGGTGTTCAGCCATCTCCAGGACAGCCGGGCTCCAGCACATGTAACGGTGGCTTGGGAGGACAAACGCCATCACCCCAAAAGTCCCCTTTTCCTTCTTGCCCAGCTTTACATGCTGAGCGTGACATCATATGGTGTGGGACATCCCTTGGGTCAGTCGGGGTCAGCTGTCCCAGCTGTGTCCACTCCCAACTCCTTGTGCCCCCCCAGCCTGCTCGCTATATTATCAATGCTGTCTTCAGCACAATTCCAAAACTGAACACCATACCAGATACTATGAAGAAAATTAACTCTATACCAGCCAAAACCAGCACACTGATTTAAGATTACAGTTGTGAAGATGAAACATTTTTGAAAATAAATTTTATGTACTTCATCTTGAAAAATGCACCTCTACTACATTAAAGCAAAGGGAGAAACATGAGTGAGTTGCTCAGTATCACGTCAGATATTTATAAAAGGTTTTACCACATAATCCGTTTTGCAGAATATTTAAAAAACTTTCTCAAGTTCTGAGTCATTCTCTCTTCCTCCCTCCCTCTCCTTCATCTTTGATACCTTTCCCATCCTATTCTAGGAACAGGACAGTGACCACAGTATCACATAGAAGCTACAGGCGAGAAGGCAGCAGTCAAAAAGGAAAGATGATGTAACACCCCGTAATTAAAGTCGGCGTTAACATGCGCAAGAGCATACGACCGCAAACGCTACGGTGCAAGAGGCACACCGCAAGACACGCCGTCAGGCGAGGAAAGGCTCAGCCAGTCTCCGTGGTCACACACGTTAGCTCAGCACGGGACATCCCAGCTGGGTGACCCCAGAGCACCTCCAGGCTCCTCTGGCGGGGGCTGCCTGCACATGGCCTCCCGCCGGGACGGACCCAGCCCCGCCGGGCTCTTGCCGGGGTGGAAGCTGTGAGCCGCAAGCCAACCGGGAGCCTCAAGGCCGGTGGTCCAGCTGCCCGGGGTGGCAGCGGTCCCCAGCCCTGCCACCACACAGAGCCCAGCTGCGGCTGCTGGGGCCTGCTCTGCCGGCACGGGGGCTTGCCAGATGGGGGAGGATGAATAGAAGAGAGCCCCGAGAGAGGCGAGATACTCTGCGCCGGGGGAAGTGACTTTGCCTCGCCTGTAGCTCATTGATCCGAACTGACGGTGAAGACAGGAGGCTGATTTTGCTCCAGGCTGCTGCTGCTGATCAGGTTTTTTTCCAGTTGTGTGAACTTGGTTGGTAATTTTGCTTTGTGGGTACAACTGCATGTCACTTTACTACAATATATGCTTCCTGAATAATTATTGGCTGTTCCATTATTTAATATCACCAGCTTTTTTAGCAATCATTTAAGGTGTTAACTCACACTGCATCCATGGGCTAGGCTAATTTTCAGCTACTCGATAACAGTAAATTATTTAAAGCACTACAGAGGACCTGTGTTTTCTTACCACTTGACACCTTGCGAAACAGGAGCTGACGACTTAGTAAGGCTGGAAACTTCCATAGCAAAAGCAGGAGATCACATACATTGAAGCATGAAACAGCCAAGAATAAGGGTACTCATGATAGACAGATGTCGCCTGCTCGAATACATTTATGTTGCCTTGCCCTAGGGACATTGGAAGCACAAATGGGCTCAGAGAACTCAAGTCTGTGTTTAGGTTTCTAATGGTGTGCTATTTAGAACTTCAGCATAGCCTTCAAAGCAAAGCTGAAGCTCAAAGTATGTTGCCACCTAAAAAGTTAGGTGGGACCTTGAGGTATGAAGTTGAAAACACGGATTCAGGCTGGAAGAGGAATTCATCCTGCTCGAGCGAGTCAGGGACAGGGGCAGGGACAGGACAGCAGCAGGGGAGAAACTCTCTCTTGTTCCTCTCCCATCATCAAAAGAGGAGATGAAGAGAGGTTCTAGGTTTTCTCTCAGTCGTTTCACTCCTCATTTCCCAGAGGAAGGGCAGATGAATCTACTCAACACTGTGAAGGAAAGGTTTTAGTGATATCAATATTACCATGAATATTTCAGAATTTGCAGCAGGAAACATACTCCGTGACCATGTAGCAAGGAGGATTCTTGACTTTGCTAAGCCAGGTGTTAATAAAGAGCTAAGCACAGTTTACCTGTATACAAAAAATCATTAAAGTTTCAAAAGCACTGCTTACCTTTTATCAGTCTATGAAATTTTCTGAAGCTGAGCAATGTAGACGGGTCCATTAAATAAAGAAACAATTGATTTCGTATTTCATAAAAGATTTACAAAGCTCATTAATGTTGTATTATTTACAAATATATCACTACAGTTACAAACAGATGCTCTTGTAATGCTTTTTTACTTTTGCATGAATGCAGGTAACAGCAAAAACTATTGTCAGTTGCTTAAGTTGTCTAAATGTAAAAATAAACCAGCACTAGGTCTCATATAAATGGGAACTATCATCTGCCATCTGAAAATTTCTAAAAAAATACAAAGAATGTAAGCATTTTTCTATTGCAACTGCTGGGTCTGATCCTGATGCTGTTAATCAGAACAAAAAGATTTTGAGATACTTTTTCTCAACTCAGCCTGGATGTAGCCAATAGTAGCTTTACTGTAAAATGATGCTGCATGTGTTTATTAAACTTTGCCTTGCTCTGCATTAGAACTTTGCATTCGTTAAAAGTAACAGTCTGGCTTTTAAGTAGAGCTGTGAAAGTTAGGTAATAAATGTTATTGCTAAAGAAAACACAATGAAGTATTTATTTCTGTGTTTCACCCAGAGGGATTGGCACAAGTTTTCGAATGTTTTTAAAATGAATTATAACATCCCTTAGGTCACCATAAATTTAGCACTCCCTTGTTTCTGCTAAGAATATGCTAATTGCAGATTTCTTGCTGATGAGCATCATATTGTGTAATAAATATGTGAAAATTTCGGTGAGGCATCCTTTCTTTTCAGCAACTTGCATGCAAAGGACGTTCCCTAAACATACAGGTTCAACTTTATTATGAAAGAAAAAATACACATTGGTTACAACTAAAAAGATACTATTTTGATTTACAATTTCTGGACAAAAAGGCATTCCAAACATTATTTTTAATGTGGTTGAAAAATATATAATTAGTAAAAGAATTAGATTCTCCTGCCCAACTAACAGTGTGTTTGTCCACAAATTGTACGACTGACATTGTTAGGACAACTTGCAGGGAACAGTACGGCTGAAGACAACTAAGTGACTCGATCTAGTCCAAACGTATTGTACTTCAATGATGATCCTCAAGTATTTTTATGCTGAAGCAAACTTTCCAAGTATATTAAGATAAGAGCTTATTTTTAATATTTTTTTTCTCATCCTAATTGCCAAGATGTTGCAAGTTCCATTCATGCATGGAAATCTCGGTAATACTGACGTGTTTTATTTTTAGCAGAGACTGTACTTCCTTCTACATCTGCATATTCACAGCTCATCTTTTCAAATACGGAAAACAAAATAGGAAAACAAATAGGAAAACAAAAGATCTGTAGTGATCTTTCCCATTACATTTGAAACACAGCGTTAGGGATTCTGGTCTGGAAGCAATAAGAGAAGATGAAATATGTGATAGAAAGATGTTGTTAAAACTCAGACTTCACAAAAGCCAAAATATGCTTTGTGTCACATTTGAAAAATCAGCACAGATTAAATATAGGTTTTCAGTATGTGAGCATAAGTGCACACAAATCAAGACCAATAGTTCTGGATTCATACCAATTGTTTCCCACTATCAACCTTCAAGTTTTGGTTGCAGTATGGGGAAAAAAAACCCACCAAAAACAAAACCACAAAACCAAAAACCAGATTCCATTATCATTTGCACTATGTGTACAGTACAACCTTTAAAACCAGGATATTAAAAAAACAAACGAAACAACAACAACAAAAAAAACAACAGAGGAAAGAATTATACCTTCTTGCTACTTATTTCACTGTATTGGTGTGTACAGTTTTTTAAAAAGGCTGCTTGCATCCTCTTTCAGGTAAAGTGCTGTTTGATAAATGAGTTTAATACACAGATGTCTGCCTAGGAGAAAATTCTTCCTAAATTTCGGAGAGGCATTTGTGCTTAAAATCTGTTTACAACATTGTCTAAGCCAGGATATGATCAGCTCTTGTACCATGGAAAAAGCAAACAGACTTCAGATTAGTCTTTACAACAAATTATTTGTGAATTACAGAAACTAAATAAATGTAACTAAAGACTTGATGCACTGAGAAACATCATGATACTTTTATTTATAGGTTGTTTCAGGAAACAGATATACGTACACATGTATGCGGAAGACAGTGTCTTCTTGGCAACCAACATACTAATCCAGCTCTTATTTCACAGGAGACAGTTTGTTTGGTGTTTTTCAGTTTGGTTTGTTGTGAGCTTTTTTAATAGCGCAAGGCCCACTTCCTTCAAAATAAAAACCTCTTAGTAGATAGAAACTACTGTTTTTCTCTCGTGCGTGCTATCATTTCAAGGGACAATCTGATGTCACTATCATCTGAAAGTGATTGAATGAATGAGGATACTTGGAATTTGCCCAGATCTTGTTTTTTCAGAATTACCTATCACCTCCAATAACAGTGCCATCCATTACTCTCTACATTTTTGCATCTTCATATTGCAATTCACAATAGAGAGAGGTTCCACAAAAGTTGCATTCTGTGATTTTTCCGTGTTAAAGACATGATTGTTTCATATAGCTCCTGCTCATATATTCTTAGTGTAACTACCTACATCCAAAAATCAATCAAGATTTCATGTTTTTCAGGTTTTCTGCCGTACTTCAGCTATGGCTATGATGAAAAGGAAGCTATTTTAGCAGTAGTTCTTATACAAAAAAGAAAAAACATATTGCTATAAAATCAGAATATCACATGCCTCTATTATTGCAAGCTAATAGGTGACAGGCACTGTTTTTGAAACAAACAGTAAGGGGAGTACAGAGTCAGAGACTGTAAAAAGAACTGGACATTACATCTCTTGATATGCTTAAAATAAAACCCTACAAAATATTGGAAAATACATTTGTAAACCATACATGAACTAGTGGACTTATTTTTAGGAACTCTGTAATTTAATATTTTAATAGCTGTTGACTTCCATGCATGTCAAACAAGTCCATGTTCGATATTTTCTCAATAATGACAGTTTGTCTTTAACTGCCAGCATTTTTAAAATCTGGTTGATGTAAGGCTGACTGCAGCCTAAACGATGTTATAAAGTAAAGCTTTACTGAGGCAGTAATAAAGACGAGCCACGACGCGCCTTCACGGCGACTCCCCCCATCACCAAGAGCAAACAGAGGATCACGAGCGATGCCACGGCTCGGGGGGACTGCCAGGGATGCGAGGTGTCTGGGTCATCCGGCAGCCAGACAAACGCCCATCACACAAACGGCTTGCGAAGGCGAGAGTCCCACCACCCCTCGGCTCCAGCGATGGCAGCGCCATCCGGCAGAAGCGTACCTTACACCGGTAACGCGGGCGGCATCCTGCCGTCGGCGTCGGTCGAAGGGCAGGGTACCAGGAGGCAGGCTGCTGGCAGGCTGCCCACGCCGGTGATGGC
This sequence comes from Elanoides forficatus, assembly GCA_025311575.1. Lineage (NCBI taxonomy): Eukaryota > Metazoa > Chordata > Aves > Accipitriformes > Accipitridae > Elanoides > Elanoides forficatus. The sequence continues at coordinate 8,862,954 of JAOBAS010000008.1, read as the reverse complement.
GGCCAAGGGGCAGGGTGTCACTTCTGCCCCTTGAGTCGCTCAAATAGTCACTTGACATGAACTTATAGGCGAGAGTTAGCTATATCATACCCTAGACGAGGTGGGTGCACGTTATAGAAGTGAAAGCTGGTGCATCGCAAGACGGGTCCCGGCAGTGTCACATACCAAGGAGCTCAAAAGTCTAGGTCTGGCGTAACTGTAAATCCCGAGGAAATATCCCTGAAAATGCATTTTCTGTGACTTTTTATGGTTCTTAATGCCGTTCTTTGGAAACAGAAACTTTTGAAAAACTTTGTAGCGTGTCTTACCCACCTCAATACACAGCTATGTAACGTGATCTGATTGAAAGACAACCAAAGTTAATTGATTGTCGCGGTTTAACCCCAGCCAGCAACTAAGCACCAAGCAGCCGCTCACTCACTTCCCCCACCCCCAGTGGGATGGGAGAGGAAATTGGGAAAAGAAGTAAAACTCATGGGTTGAGATAAGAACAGTTTAATAGAACAGAAAAGAAGAAACTAGT
>JAOBAS010000008.1:8830930-8853221 GCA_025311575.1 Elanoides forficatus | reverse complement strand
CCCTCCCTGCAAAAAAAGATGCTTTGGAGGACAAAGAACTGAAAGAACAACATACTATAATTAATGCTACTATGATCAAAATTCTGCTATCTGCACCATACCCATTCCATCGAGAAGGGGGTGGAACAACATTGATAGTCCAACTGAAGTAAAAATACTTTCTTTGAAAAGAGCTATTCTGAATTCTTGTAGTAAAATATAAATCTTTAAGTATTTTAAAATAACCAAATAATTACTTAATACATGGTGCTCTTTCACATAACCTATATATTACTTTACCCCCCCAAAATTACCTAAAATATAGCCTGTATTACTGCAACTTTTCAAAAAACTTGTTTAATTTAACGTTCATTACCTTTAATGTTTTTGCTTCTAAAATCCTGAGCTACTTGATTCAGCATACAATAAATCCTTGAAGCACAGTGAGGAAACAAAGTATGAAAGCATTTTATTTAACAGTAGATAATTTAAAAAAAAAAAAAAGTTTTATCTTGCTTGTTAAAGTATGATGAGAAGTTTTCTATTAACTAGGCTGGGAAGCCTTAGGGGCCACTGAAAGCTTTTTAATTGCATATTTAATTAGAAATGTGCTAGAGAGCTGGTGTTCAGCTTTTCTGAAGCTCATGGCTCCTGACAAAATGTCTGCTTTTAAGCCATTTTGTCTCTTGAAATGTTTTCTAAAAAGTGGGTTAAACAGAAGAAGCTTTAATTTTGGCTATTTTCACTTCAAAGGGATTTTACAGTTTTATCAATCTTACTGTAAAACCAAGGTGTAATGACACCTTCAAAAGTAAGCATTTTCAGGCAAAATAAGACCTCTAAAAGAACAAACTTTAAAGATTCTTAAAATTTGTTGTTCTGCCTACTTCACCAGCAGCAGTGGAAGATGAAAGAAGTGAAGAAGAGGGGGATTATATCTGGCTACTACAGGTACAGAATTTGCAGAAGCAAACTGTCAGCCAGATTCTCAAGCAGCCAATGGCTGGAGCTGAAGAGAAATAAATTCCTAAATATTTTCTTTATATTCTGGGTAGAACCATGTTGACAGGCCTGCCTGCAGTTGTCAGGGTTCCCAGCATTTGCTCTAAACCTGGACAAAACATGACAAGCCCAGTATGTCTTCTGCCCAGTGCTCAGTCACACCGCTTTTACCAAAAAAGTTGTCAGACAGAAGTTTCCTTGAAATTTAGGTTGCCTCAGAAGTCTTAGCTTCCCCCGAGATAATTTAATGGATAAAGGAGGGCAGCCACAACAGAAGCTGACAGCACTCAACTCCTAGCGTTGCAGGTATGAATACACATTAGTTATGGCTGGATAAAAATGCCTCTGAAACATAGGCTAAACCAGTAAAGTAAGCTGCTGATTTTTTAATGAAACACAATAGTTGAATAAGTACTGTCTTTTAGAGGAAGAATGGAAAGCTTTTTTGTTGTTTTACATGACAAGCCCTGTTTTCAAGATAGCTTGCATTAGATAAAATAGTAGAAATACATGGAAATTAGTTAATTAAAAGTGTGATTTTGTACACTGAAAAATAAATATACACTGAAAGATAACTAAATAATTAAATTACATGTTATATTACACAGTCCAGCTAAATGAAGAGAATGTGCAAATGTCTTTTGATACACACAAAAGAGAAATTCACCAAACTTGATATATTAGTGGTCACAAAGCTTTGTAAGAACATGAAAGTGCTAATGCATTGCTGTCCTTATTTTACCTTCACTCAGTAACACAGCCAGAGACTTGAGATTCCCTGGACTATGTCTACTCAGATAACTTAATCTATGCCTTTCATGACTAGTAAAATCCAGTGAGTAGCACCCAGACCTTGTATTAACATGAGAATTTTCTTTTTCCTGAGTGAACCACAACCATACTTTACATAGTCCGTATGTTTGATGACACAACACAGCAAATATATTTGAAGGTTAGTAATAAAGTTTGTTAGAAATAACTCGATTTAAAGAAATAGGCTTGAATATCACCCAGTCCAAACTTTTATGAGTCATTCTCATTTCATTTCTGTCATCCACTATTAATTATCAAACTTATCCAAAATGCAGTCCTATAAAAAATATTTCAGCTTTACATTTAAATGCTCAAAGACTGGTCTTTGAGAGTAACAGTATTTCTAATTATGTCCTGCTCTGCAACTTCACTATTTATTTATTTATAAGTGGGGAAGGTCTTTAATACATGTTTACACACTAACTCCAACAGCAGAGACTAAGCAAATGCTTCACACCTGGCTATGGAAAAGTGGTAACTCTGGTTGGTAGATGTGTTCGCACAATAGCCAGAAGTGACATCTCTACCAATGTTAGGTGGAAGAACAGCATTCGTGTTTTTAATTATGACTTATACAAACTGAAGTTACAGATTTGAGAGGGTTTTATGGAATTAGAGTAGGGTGATTTTGTTCATACCTTTTCTTATGGAATCAGAGTTGTATACACTCATTCATTGTTCCTCCATTCTTAAGATTAATACAAGTAGTATTGTGTAGAGTTCAGTCTTGTCACTTGCTACACAAAGCTGTAAATCACAGGTGTGAGGGGACATGAGCTCCATTGTCATCAGTACGCCAGTGATGTGCAGTCCTGTGTTTCCACATCAAAACCAGAGCTGATTCTCTAGTAACTCTGTGTCTGGCATAGACAGAGTCTTGAGAGAAAGCTGGCTAGTTTAGCCTAAATCCTATTAAAAGACATGATGTGGCCTGGCAAGAAAAATGCTTTGAAGTAGTGGCTGATGGCTGCACCTTCTGCTGAAAGTATCTGCCAATGGAGTTCCAATGTTATGGACAGTCCTAAACTCTTACTAGATTATTGTTGATCTTGGACGCACAGATAGCCACAATGGCTGAAAAAACATGAACTCCAAGTGGCCAAAAGTGACTCAATTTTTGCCATAATATCTTTCCTTTCTTTGTCATGTTCCCAGGCAAAGTTAAGCTTCTCTAATACTGTCTGAGTAGGATGACCCTTTTAATAACATGTTTGCATCTGTGGGGATCATTATATACTAGGTATTACACAAAGAGAAATTTAAAGAAGGCCCAGCTGATTCTATTTGGCTTAGAGTTAACTGAGAGAGAGCAAAGAAAATTATCTTAGTGGGCCTCCAATCTAGGGACATCCAGTGCATCTACTGCAAACCCATTTGGAAAAATCCCCAAAGACTAGTGCAGTATCCACTGAAAAGGCACATGCGATAAAGTTGAAGCTATACCTGTCCTTATCCTTTTCATTAAAAGCTATAGCGAATGAATTATCCCACAAGTGAAAAATCCACTGGGTATTTTCTTGCACCACAACAGTAGATTTAAGAATCAGAGTCACTGTCTTTATCTCAAATATTTTTAATTTAGACTGACATTTTAGAGATGAACAATGGAGAATGAGATACAGTTGAAAGCACTACGAATAAATGATAATGTTTTACTCATTTCATATTAGTTCCACATTTTTAAGCTTTTTAGTAATCAAATTTGTTAACACATCTCTGCAGATATGCTTAGTTCATAAAACTTAAAATAAGAAATGTCTTAAATGGAGCAGGATTGAAAAGCAGACTGGCTGCTTGCCATACTGGTTTGGACTACTGACATATTTTACCCAGTGCTACAACATTCATTTTTGCCAGTTACAGATGGACAAAACACTGTCCTTACTAAAAACTACTCTGCTTTCAAATAAGGCCTTGTTTATTTCCAAGGTAAAAACTCACAAGTGGGGAAAAAATCAGCTTGAAGTATTGAATACAGATCTTTTAAGACTTCCCAGATTAAGTCCTTCTCTTTAATTTAGAAATAAATATTGTCTTAACATTGGGTGAGATCCTCAGACAAAATCTCTCCAATATGTTCCATGGCTTGTTCATCAAATTTAAGAGTACCCTATTTGCATGTGTTGCTTTTATAGTAGGAAAGGCACAACCCTTTCAACCTATTATACAGGCAGAGGACAATGTTTTCTGTTTTCATTTCTTCCCAACTGTTCTGGATAAAAGCAGGTAATGATATTTCCTTTTTTTTTTTTTTTTTTTTCCTGCTGCCTCTGAAAAAAGATGAAGTCGTGCAATAATTTTTTTTTTTTTTTTGGGCAGGGGGGGGCCATAAGGTTGCTTCAGAGCTTGCGGAGCATGCTTCTAGATTTAAGAGGCTTCAGGGGAAAGATAGGTGCTTTTGAATGCCTGCTCATTGCTCAAGGAATGACATCCTAACATTAGCAAATAAAAGACACTAAAGACATAGCTCACTTGTAGTTGGATGGAATCTACAGAGGCTTAGAGGACATCAAAAATATGTTAAGAGACAAGTGAATAAGCGTACTTTTATATGATATTTAGACATATGGAAAGAGTTCTGAAATTAGATATGGAAGCCAAGAAAAATCTGAAAGGATTCAGCATAGGAGTTGAAGCAGGGTGGTATGTCACTCCACTGCATTTTCAAACAAAGATTTGGATTCTCAATGACAATTTCTATATTTTTCCTTTATTTTATTTTCTGACAGCACCCAGCTTTTGCCTCACAAAAAGAAAGGCAGTCTGCTTCACAGAATCTGCAAGAACTCAGCAAGAGTGGGAAGCCTTTTCTTTTCCAAGAACAGATGATTGTCTACACCTAACAAGGCACCTGCTCCTATTTCATGGTTTCTATAAAGTTCCCATTTTGCACAGACTGACAGCTTGTGGTATAAAAGGCAGCAGTATTCTCACAGTCAAGAGCTCAACAGTAGTCTGGCAAGGTAACATACTATTGATTAGTTGATCACAAGTCAGTAAGTGCCAGGGATGCTGCTTCGCACAAAATGTCCAGCATTATCTTTTTGCAAAAGAGCAGACCTTGAGTCAACAGGAGCTCACTTCCCCCATTACCTAATTCATTAGAGTTGCTAGAAAAAATGATAGCAAGCTGAACACATACGTTTATGTAAGTTATGTGCTTATCTTTGTATGTATGTGCATGTGTAGTTATCTTGTTTTACATAGACCTATGCTTCAGGATATATTGTACCTGTTTGGTTTTTTTTCAGTCACTCCCTTGATATCAAAGAGGCTGCTTGTAATCTAAGTGATCTTGTTGTCCAGCCATGTCCTTTATGTCCCAAAATCACATCTGAATTCAGCAGGTATTTGCAAGGAGGAACTCAGAGGAGCCAGTGATTTGCTTTTCTTCATCAATGTGGAATTTTGTTAGTGCTGGATTCCTAGCATCTTTGAGACAGTGAAGTGCAATACTTGAGTTTTAATTCATTTTGCATCTTCCCTATTTAATTAAAATAGAAGCTACCTGATGCACTACAACAGACAATTTACAAAATGTAAATACTTTAATAAAGTTAGTTGCAGCTTTTGCAGTTGGAATAAAGGATTTCTGTTTTGCAGTGCCACATTCATTTCTTCCTTCCGTCCCACTGGAGGTCTCGGATTTTGTCATGACATCTCTGAATTTCAAATTTAGCAACCTTTTTCAGCTGTATAATCCCATCCCTGTGATCCAATCTCATGAAAAAATAGTTATATTTTCCTTTACACTCAGCAACTTTACTCTTTCCTTAGTGGATATTATGTACCAATAGATTGCTTTAAATTATTACATATGTGACTTTGTAATAGATTTTTTTTTTTGCTGGTGTGTTATTATTTTAAACCAGAAAAATTAATTTTAAACCTTGGGAAAGTGTTGGGTTAATAGACAGAAACTGATACGTGTGGTAGCATTCTAATGACTGTAATTTGACCACCATGGGCCTAAAATGCATTATATGTAGTTGCAATTATATATAATATGAAAGATAACTGTCATATGCATTGATTACTTTAATCCAAATCTGAATCATTTAAGACAATTTTATTCATCTTTCACTTACTAATTCTTTCTCCTTGCTTCTCATATCACGCCATTCCAAAGAATTAAATCAAAATTATGTATGTATACAAACTTCCCCAAACAGTATATATAAAGTATTTATTTGAGGGCAAAGTGTTTCTGGAGGGTTTCTTGATGAAGAACCAGCTGCTCAATATGAAAAATAAATACTGTCTATTTTTGTAGGAAATTCCAAACCAGCATCTAAAGCCTTGGACACCTGTTTTTTTCCTGAACAGCCAAAAACTGCTGCAGATAATTCATGACGCCTAGTTGGACCTCAATAAGCAAGAAGAGACCACACAAAGGAACTGTCACCCTCAAACATATTAGCTGTGTAAGTATTTGACCTCTGAAATGAAGTCGAAAGGGAAACACCTTCCCCCTTTCCTGCTGTGACTGAAATTTCCAGAGCAAATGATGCCCAAGCAGCTTAGCAGGACTAATTAAGGACAGTATAAAAGAGCACTGCAAATTAATAATCTGAATTCTAGTAGCACTACACAGGGTGCTGAATCATGCTATGAAATGCTATACTTCAGACTTTGATCCTGCCTGATACTTCATACAGAGAGTAAAAAAAAAAAAAAATTGTACTTTGAAAAGGAATAAGAATGATTGCTTATGCAAAACAAGCCTATAAAATTTGCTACTGTGACAAGTCTAGAAGCTGTGGTATATTCAGCAGCAAATTAATAGTGATATGGTCTTCAGACTCCTCTGAATGCACAGTGGGAAGCAACATCAATCACTTTTCCTGCTTCTTTCCACTCTCTCAGTTGACTCCAAAACATGCATCTAATCCATTTATATCACAATTAATCCTGGCCTTGCCTTAACTGTTACTCTTTTCTACCTGACATCCTCTGACTCCCACAAGCGTATATTAAGATGCATCAGAGAACAATAATTTGACTGCAAAAGAGACCACACAAATCTTCACATGGTCTACATATGAATAAGTCTATGGGAAACAGTATTTGTGATATGCTGTTTATCTTAAATAAATCATAGAATCACAGATTGATAGAATGGTTTGGGTTGGAAGGTACCTTTAAAGATCATCTAGTCCAACCCCCTAGCCATTAGTAGGGACACCTTCTACTAGCCCAGGTTGCTCAAAGCCCCATCCAGCCTGGCCTTGAACACTGCCAGGGATGGGGCATCACAACTTCTCTGGGCAACCTGTTCCAGTGCCTCACCACCCTCATAGTGGAGAATTTCTTCCTTACATCCAACCTGAATCTAGCTTCTTTCAGTTTAAAACTGTTGCCTTTTGTCCCATTACTAAAGGCCTTAGTAAAAAATCTCTCTCTGTCTTTCTTATAAGCCCCCTATAGATATTGAAAGGCTACACCTGAGGTCTGCCTAGGGCCTTCTCTTCTCCAGGCTGAACAACCTCAGCTATCTCAGCCTTTCCTCATGGGAGAGGTGTTCCAGCCTTCTGATCATTTTTGTGGCCCTCCTCTGTACCCGCTCCAACAGGTCCATGTCTTCCCTGTGCTGAGGACCCCAGTGCTGGATGCAGTACTCCAGGTAGGGTCTCATGAGAGCAGAGTAGAGGGGCAGAATCACCTCCCCAGACCTGCTGGGCATGCTTCTTTTGACGCAGCCCAGGATACAACTGGCTTTCTGGACTTCAAGTGCACATTGCCAGTTCATGTCCACCTTTTCATCTACCAGTAGCCCCAGGTCCTTCTCTGCAGGGCTGCTCTCAATCCATTCATCCCCCAGTCTGTGTTGATACCTGGGGTTGCCCTGACCCAGGTACAGGACCTTGCACTTGGCCTTGTTGAACTTCATGAGGTTCACATGGGCCTACTCCTCAAGCCTCTCAAGGTCCCTCTGGCTGGCATCCCTTCCCTCAAGTGTATCAACTGCACCACTCAGCTTGGTGTCATCTGCAAACTTGCTGAGGGTGCACTCAATCCTATTATGTATGTCATTGATGAAGATATTGAATAGTACTGGTCTCAGTGCAGACCCTTGAGAAATACCACTCATTACTGGTTCCACTTGGACATTGAGGCATTGACTGTAACCCTTTGGACACGGCCATCCAGCCAATTCCTTATCAATCTAATGGTCCATCCATCAAAGCCATATGTCTCCAATTCAGAGGTAAGAATGTGGTGGGGAACCACATCATGGGCCTTTGAGAATTCCAGGTAGATGACATTTGTAGTTATTCCCCTGTCTGATTCAGCAGACAAGGGAAAATGAAAGGGAACATCATTTTATTCCTAAAACTATTTCTATGTCAGGTTACACATCTATAAATTAGAATTGGGTCATACCTGACAGCCAAGCAAAGAACTTATACCAAATTAAAAGAGACGGTGAAACAATTGTGCAGGGTTTGTTTTTTGTTTTGTTTTTTTTTTTAACACATCAACAAATGGATCAGAGAAGAAGCACAGAATGGGAATCTAAGCTTGCCCACTAAGATCTTTTGGATACCCTCTACACTGTCATGGCTTTCCTTAATTATTATTTTGGAGCAACAGGTCTTTCACATTCCTGGGGTCATAGCAGTCCCCTTCTAACAAAAGGACTGGAGTCTCATCAGATATTACCTGTTGATGGGAAGACTACTTAGGGAATGAAAATGTGTAGATTTTAATCCTATCAATACTATTAGAAAAAACAGAGTTACTATCAACTGCTGCATTTCTGAATAGTATTTCTGAGCACAACCATACTTCAAAGACCTGGAAGGAGGGCCTCTACTTTGTGGATCCCAAACACCCTCAGACAGAAGATATTTGTTCAGATATCCATCTATGTGTCTCAAAGTTTTCAACAGAAGTCTTCTCGGATGTAAAAAATGCTGCAGATGTGGTGGGTTTTGTGGGTTTTTTTGACTCATCTAGAATCTTTCAGAATTTACATCTAGGTGTTCAAAACCTATTTGGATCTTATCATATCTATCTATATATCTGTAATCTGTATTTAAAATCTTATTTTTATATTTTCTGTACTCTTCTTTAAGATATAGAAAATGAAAGGATTTGTATTTACTGTATCATCCACAGGTTACAGATTCCTGTAATGTGGTTCCTGTGGGTAAAAAGTTGTTGGTTTTATTGCCTCATTTTCTTTTGATTTAAGACTTAACACATACACTGATAATGATTTCATAATATCATGAGCAACGTCAAAGCATTTTCTAAGCTGAAATGTGAATGTTTTGCAAAGCCCATATTAGCCCCTGTTAAAATTCAGCTATATTAACAGCAGTAGTTGAACACTCGCTAAGAATTTTATTTCTAATCAAGCCTTAATTAATCCAGAAAGACCAGTCTGCAATGCATGCGTTCAGGACATTACACTATGAATTCAATCATGTTTTGTATGTCCAGAAGGGAAGAAACAAAATGTGGTATAACAGGGTACTACTTCACTAATCTAGAACTGGTTGCTATATAAAAAGAGAAGACTGATTAAAATGCATATTTAAATTCCACAAATGCCATAAATATTTTAAATGTAAATAAAGGAATTTTTTTTTTCCCTGCAAATATAAGGTTATTGGAGAGCGCTCAATTTTGAAAGATGCTGGCTGTTTGCAGCAGGAGTCTGAAAAACCTCACTCCCTCTTGTGAAGTTCAGCGTGAACTGAAAGGTGTCAGAACCTCAAAGGAGCAAGCCAAAAGCAATTACTTAATATGAAATTTGTCCAGGTGCCTACCAGGGATGATGGTGAGTGGGAAGATTTATTTTTACACTGTGGAAAGTGTGCTTTATGCTTTGTAGGCAGAATCAAGAAAAACTGTTTGCCCTGAAGATCTCACAGGCTACTTATAAAAAGCTTTCAGTGTTGCACCTTCTGTGTAAGCCCTGAGGAGCAAAGGACTTTGAACATTAGGGAAGAGTCAGAAAATATATAAACCATGTCATCAAAAAGGGCAAGAACAGGAGTTTATATTGTAAATGCTAGAAAACCCTCCTGTTCCAGGCTGGTAATGGAAATTGAACATAGGAGGCAAGAAATATAGAACCTGATAAAAATCACAGAAAGATAAATAAAAAACTCTCATTGCTTTCCCTGAGCTTTGCACAAAAGCTACAGTTACCTGTTTAATCACTGTGTTATTCCTTCTGTTGGACCCTCTGGGGAACTGGGAGCAGCTCCATATCTATCAATAGACAACTTCAAGTTCTCCTGATTGATCACTATTTTTCTCAGTGCTCTGGAAATAAAAATGAATATGTCATCTTTCTTTACAAAATAACGGTCGGTACCTTTCCAATAGTTCCAGAATAAAAACTGACAGACTTGGAGAGATAAGAATATACAAGCTTTCACACAAATTATATTAACCTACATTACTAATGAGTAGAAAAACAACTTCAACATTCCTGAACTCATATGAAAACAGATTCACATTTTGGCTATATTAAGAAAGGTTAGTGCCTGTGAAGCTAGTTGAGGATTTTACTTTGCTCTAGAAAACTCTATTAAAAAAAATCAGACCTCCTTCTGAATTTTAAAGTCTTAAATGTTCTTTCTTTTCCACAGTTATACCATAATTTAAAAAAAACAACACATCTATACTTTACTATATTTTTAAAATACTGTGGTATCTATAAGCATCTTCAATTTTTGGATTGAGTAAAAGGCATCCAACATTTTGCAAGGTATGGCTCCTTGCAGTTTACTTTAGTCACATTTGTGAATAAAAAATTGAGATAACAGACATTATTTCAATCTGAATACAATTTTCATCAAAATAGTCTGAGTAGTTAGATGGAGGATGACTCTTTTTTTTCTTCTGAATCTGAAATGAAGAAATTTTAAAAGTTTTCTAGTTTTCCCCTAAATAAAACCTTGACAGCTGATTTCTGTACAAAGATAATGTCTTTGTAACTACCTCATATGATCAGTACTTTTTTGATTCAGTGAGGGAACTGAAAAATAGTGTGAAACTTAAAACTAGAATTAAAGGAGAAATACTTTACATCTAGATTTATATTGTCCTTCCACTAATTAGTGTTCTGAACAAAGAGGAAGACTAGTGTTTAATTTCTGTTTTAAGGAATTTTATAATATCAGTCCACTAAGCTTATGGCATTGTCTTGTATCTCTTTTTTGCTTGTTTAAACTTTTCAAAGTTGAAGAACTGACATTCATCAACTTTATGTTTTAGATCAGAAGGAAAGTAACAGAAAACTGTTGATTCCAAAACCCTTGAATATTTTATCCTGCTACCAGGCAGTGCCTGTGTGTTCATAATGATGGTAAGGAATTACCAATCAGTTAAGTAGAAGGAAAGAGATTTTCAAAACATGAGACCTTTCCTACAGGAGAGATTTAACATCATTATTTTTGAAATATGACCTTCCCGGCAGCATTTGTAATTATACTTCCAAATTAGAACTAATACACTCTCAAAACCAGTCTCTCAGTTACTAAGCATATCAATTCCATTTCACAGAAAAAGTGAGCTTTCAATATAATGTTGGAAACTTTATACTATAGAGAAATACAAATATTCTTGAATCCTAAATAGTAATAAGTATCATCTACTTTGTGAGGCACTGGAAATGAATATTAAATGCAGATTCATCTTGCTGTCAGACTTGAAAATAAGATGTAAAATGAAATAAAATAAAATTTACTAATATTAGGAACATTTTTTACTCTTCTGCCTACATTAGTATAAGAAATAGTAAAATAAAAATATCTATACTGTTCATAAGCTAGCATATACACTTATTTGTTGCCAGACTTCTTTTTGCAGATAATTTAACTTATATAACTATATACTTATGGTGTACAGCTGAATACTGAATGATAAGTTAATTGAGACCTTATGATAACAAAGGATGGACAACACAGTGGGAAGGTAGCGGGATATTCTAGAGGTTGTTACTGAGCTTCCTATCTCCTGTGGTAGTGGAACTTCAGAGTAGAGGAAAAACAGTTCAGGCTAATGAAAAAAAATCTGGTTTGTGACACTCAAATGATGGATTACTCCAGAGTGAGAGGGTAAACATTTCTGAGAGGTGTGCAAACCACTTTCCAAATTCTTTATTTTTATTTCATATTATAAGATTTGGTTTGGTTCTAAACTTCTAGGAAAAGAACATCTCTGTAAGTTTTCTCAAACTTTAACGCAATTCAGATAGAGATTAGAGGTAAGAGATTTCATCTTCTATCTCTGAGGATGACCTGATGTTCGGCTTGCAAAAAGGTATTCACCTGAGTACCACGTAGAGATATTACACTCCTAATGGCACTTACGTAGCTTCCAAAGCATTTATCCCTCACACAAAGTCACGTGCACTCTACACAATCATATTTTGAACAAATGCATGTACACCTTTCACATGTGGCCTCCAGAGCCATAGTCTGTGACTGAAAAAGAGAGATACACCTGGAAGGAGGACTTAAAACATTTCCCACTAGCTGTGCCTTAATGACTGGGACTATAGATCAGTATATCTGACCTCCTGCTCTCATTTTGATCCTATTATTCTTGTATTCGCATTTCTACAGTTACTCACCACAGAAAAAAGACAGGAGACTATTTCATAGCGCACAAGACTAGTCTTTTAACTGCCATGGGGCTTTTTTGGAGGATGGCAACAAATGATGTGGGGGTAGAATCAAGCTGTTACTCTTCCCAGCAAAACATTTTTACCAAGAGCCACACAGCAGTATTTCATCTGTCTTTGTTTTGCACTGACAGCCAATGCAGCTGCTTTGCACTGAACTCACTGCTGCCTGCTGTGCATACATCTAAATTTGAGTTTTAGTTTCCATCAAGATTACTTTGAAGCAAATCTCCCAATTTTTCCCAGTTACTGTACTTCGTTTTGTATCACAGAAATGAGATCTTTTTGGAAATTAGACAAGAAAACACACTCCAGAAGGATATCTTATATGGTACAGTTGCTAATAGACATTCAGTTCATGAGACCAGACAAGAGCTACTCCAAAATGAAATACCTGAACTGTGCAGTTGGGACATCAGGTCTTCAGCATCAACTGTTTTACTCTGCAGATCTACACCTATTCCACCACAGTGCTTGCTAATGCAGACATAGCCTATGTGCATTGACCAGTCAGAGCAAGACTAATTAACACTGCCATTTCAGAGACCTAGAAAAAATTGAGGTACTTTTTTAGAGACTTGAGTCATGACAGAGTTTAAACAGGACCCTAGGAACTTGGCTAGGCAAACTGGTTAACTTTTGCACATGCTCATATTCTTGGGTGATTAAGAAATTTTGAGTGGCTAGCATTTAGTGCCTAGCCTGGTTACATCTGTACTAGCAAATAAAACAGAACAAGGATGTGGGTGCAGACACAGGTACAAATTCACCTGTACTATTTCATCATTAGCATACTCACAACTTTTTGGTCTGTGCAGGTTAAAACATCTCTTAGACAATGGGCATACATAGAACAAGGGAAAATGAAGCCCAAAGACTCTTCCCAAAATCATTGATCCCATGTTCTGAGGGAAAAGTTCACCTCTCTGTAAAAGGTTTTGAAGAGACATGGTATCTTTCTCATGTAATACTGTTGTGATACACACCAATTCCTGTTCACATCAGCTGGGCTACTCCAGGATAATAGGCTGTGAGAGAAGTGGGAGAACTCTGCAAGCAGGGACCTATAAGAAAAGAGTTCATACAGACTGTGAATTCTTTACTAAATTCCAATATTTTATTCCTTATATCTGGAAGTAAATTATCTGATACCTATTGAGAAACTTCTATGATACTAAATACTTAGCAATAAGAGTGAAAAACAAACCAACCTCCCAATAATGGTCAACTTATCACTCTTAGCACAGAGTTAATATCTATCCAAAAGTTAGCTTTAAAGAATCAACCCAAGAAAATACTCAAGAGTGTTCTTGTGTCAAAAGTTCACAAAGAAAATGATACTTGTATAAATGAGTATAAAAAAGAAGACAGAAAAGGGAAGTTTCCAGTTAGACAAAGATAAAAAGACAGTAGGAAACCTGAAAAACCATGAATGAACGTGAAAAAGAGCATTCTAGAAAAACATATGAAGCAATATAATAAATTCAGTTTCCAGAGCATGACATTTATTTGGAATTCATGAGACATTTATAAGATCATTACTATCTAGTGCATACAATTTTCAAGTGCCTGTCTTATTTAGGACAAAGAATTCAAGCATGTTTTGGAAATGGATTCTGTCCTCCATAATTTTTTTTTTTTAAATGGTCTCACAATGTCTACAGTCAATAAATGTAGAACTAGTGCATATAGTAATATGATACCAGAAGTATAGCCCTGAACGGAGACTTTTAAGCACTGTTTACTGTTGCTTATAGCTTTCAAAACAGACCACAAACCCTTTGAGCTAAATTTTGCCATGCTCATTTTCAACTTAAAGGTGATTTTTTTCAAAGTGAGGAAAATATGAGTTAGCTACTTTGGAAATACCTGAGCATGAAAATGTGTTTCTCATGCCTAAATAGGACTTTCTTTGCACTCTGATGATTCAAAAATAGTTTCATTTTCAAACTTGGCATATAGCATGTACTGTCACCTACAGGAAGCATATGCTTTGATAAACAGAATAGAAATTTAAAATAAATACATATAGAGAGAAAAAAAAATTTTTCTATGAACCACAGTCAGTTCTTGAATTTGTTACTGTTGTTCTCCTTCTGTATGGTGGGAATGATCCTGCTAAAATGTTTGTAGCTATAAAATCCTATATTGGTGCAATTTTACTGTTTACCATGCACATATTTGGAAGTAAAGGAAGCAAAACAACTGCATCTGTAATTTCATGTGCCAAAATGCAATAATGTTAACATATAAACCAAGAGAAAACAGTACATATATGCCAATAAACTAAGCTGTAACTTTCAGTGCCTTGCCTTATGTATACAATATTACACAGAAGTATTTTATTTTGTTGTGGGTATGTTAGACTTTATAAATCATTTTAATTATGAAACATCTCACAACAAGCAAATCTTTATTTTGAAGAATGGACTCATTATATAAATTATACAACTGATGTAATGCTTGGACTTGATTATGATCAATAGGTCAAATTTTCATAAGGGGAGCACTCAGCTTCGAAAGTCACTGTGAAAATATTTTGATCAACCTAAGGATAAATCCATACTATACACTAAAGTGCTCTGAGGCATGCTGAACCAGGCTGGGGTGTGTCTCTGGCATCAGGGGGCACAACCAGATCTTGGCAGAGATTTTAGAAGCTGAATTAGATTCATCACCTATGCTTGAGTCTCAGCCAAGAACAGGACTGCACTTGGCAGCAACATCATGCTCCCACATGTTATGATGACTGCTGTGTCATTGGTACTAGCTGAGAATGAAGGCTGTGGTCAAATGGGGCATGTACCACCACTCCATTATATAAACTGTTGGTTGAAAGACAAGAAAATGGAGAATATAAGTAAAAAGTTAGTTGTCACAGTGTAGGGAAGTCACCTAGACAGCTTCAAGGCTATTTTAGTATATACATATAGATGCATATATATTTTAAAATAGCTGTGTATATATAAATAAATTAAATTAGCTGTATTTTATATATGTGTTTATATGTATAAAAACATCTGGAAAGGTGAGCAAAGAGTAGAAAGTTGGCTGATTTTATAAAGTTATTCAAGAGGTTAAGGACACAGCAGATTATGAAGGACATCATGAGATGTTATAAAGCAATAAAATGGAAGATGAAGTTGACTGTAGATTAATGTAAAATGTAGCACACATGGAGAAACTATTCCAGCTTCATATATTTAAAGCTGGGCTTGGTGATGACCATTACTATTCAGAAGCAAGGCAAGGACTTTCATAAAAACATCAGCTTAGTGCTTGGCAGAATTCAAAAGAAAACAACTGAAGTATAAAGAATTATTAGGAGAGAAATAAGGAATATAACCAGAATATTATGCTACTGCGCAAACTCAGGGTCTGCCCATAGTTGTACAGTCCTTGTCCCCTCAACTCTGAAAAGGATACAGCACAACTTGAAGAGCTTCAAAGGGCTACAAGAGCTAACTTAACCTAAGGGTATATTATAAAAATTGTAAAATGAATGGTTTTAAGAACATGGACAAGAACCTACTGTTCTCTGTCTTTTCCTATGTGAATTCTAGAACCATGAAATGAAGGGTGTGAACACTATATAAAACATAAAATTGGCTAGATGGAACCTTGATAAGTTACTCTTTATTATATTTTGGTGTTCTCTGTGAATAGACACTTTAAATCTTCCTGGACTGACTCTCATTAACTTAGACAAAGCAAGTAGTTCACTTATAAAAAAGTAAATTGAGATTCTTTTTATCAAATGAATGCACTAGAATAAAAACAACAACAACAACAAAAAAAGAGTTGTTTATATTGCAGGTTTCTTTGGCAACCATCAAAGTTTAGTATGGTGATGGTTAGGGTTCCTGAGTATTGAAGGCAACATGTTACTTGAGTCCACAAACTGCAAGGCTCTGAAAGGAGCTGCATTGCCATCATGTCACTCAAACAAGGATATCAGTGCACATAGGCCTGAAATGGTGCAGAAGGTTTGGTAGTCATCACTAGGTACTATTTCCACTTGCCAATTTGTTTCCCATTTAATATCAACCATTTCGTGTGTATATTATACTGTAGAAGAATACTGTTCCTTTAATAGCACCCACAATATTCTCCACATCCATGTAGCAAGGGGAAAAAAAGAAGTTTTTTAAAAAAAGAAAAAGTGGAAGTATCTTTTTCCTAGATGAGAAGGCCTCAGATTCAGCCACACAGATACCCAAAAATATTTAGCCATACCTGGGCTTAACATTTCAATGCTCAAGTGATTTTAAAAACAACATACAGTGCCAAATTTAGGTGGAATATGGGTAACTAAATCTGTAATGTGACCCTCAAGCCCTCTTAAGAATATGAATCCTTGGGATACTCAAATTCCTCAGGTACCCAAAATTCTGCTTATCTTTTTGCCTAAAGGCACTTTGAACTTAACAGTAATGATTTACTGCCTTCTAGATCAAGCCTGTCTTCCACAAGAATCCACAAAAGCTTTTTTTTTTTTTTTACCTTTTTCTCTTTCAAGGGCAGAGGATTGAGAAGAGCACAGGCAAGAGGATGTTAACTGATTACATTTATTGAATGAGCACCATAAAAAAAGCAGATTTAACTACCACTTTTCTGAAGAAGGAGACCAGAAGAGTCGTCAACGTCCTTTAGATAAGGATTTAGTGCTTAGGACATTCATCCAAGACATGAGATATTCTTGTTTTAATTTCTCCTCTGTGTGAGGAGACTTAAAACCAGAGTTTCTCTTTGTGCACTTTACACTTCAAATACTTAATCAGCCCTCGGAGCTGAATCCAAACTCCAGATGTCCCAGAGGAAAGTCGTAAGCACTAAATTACAGCCCTTCTCTACTCACTTTATCTCATCTCCTCTTCTCCAACACAGTTAGTCCAGAATTGCTTTAGACCAAGTGGAAAAACTTCAGACAATACAGACGGGACTCCTCACACACTTACTCCTCATTCCTCAGCCTAACCCACTGTTACCTGGCTCTACAGGTCCAGCCCACTGCTCTAGATGTAAAAAACCTGCAGCCCACAGTGCTTCAGGACATGCCTGACTTGTCTTGGACTGAAAGAGTTTTAGTTTATGCCCATTGCCTAAACTGTTTTAGCTTAAACTGTGTCTTAGATATGGTGAAAGCCCAGCAGTCACTGCGTAGTAAACATGAGCCCGGTTGTGCCAGGGGAGAGTGGGGGGGGCTGTTCTGCAGCTTTCACACTTTAGCCAGCAGTTAATGAGAAAGAAACAGGCTATTTTAAGAAAATTTATAAAAACTCATCCAGGCAGACCCAAGATCGCAGTAGAGTGGGCCCTCAGGCCCAGTACTGGACTCCTCCAGGCAAATACTTTTGGACACCGATGACTTGCTATGTTGGCCCACCTGTCTTCCTGAGGAAGACAGTCTGGAAGACCACTGACCTTAGGATCTGGGGGGTCTTTGGAAGGGTGAGCCTAATGCCAGAGCGAACAGATGCAGTAGGTTGTTCTCTGTAACAGTTTTAACTATATGAAGCTCTTACTTATTGATTCAGACTATGACTGTTAGTGTTACTGTGCCTGGACGACTATAACTGTTGACTTTTTTATTAGACTGCTAAAACATTAATGAGATTTACAATAAATTCTTGGCTACCTTTACATGGGGTGTTCACTTTTTTCCATAATAAGATTTTGTTTATCAAAAAGAATGATTACTGTCCAATTTTTTAAAGAAAAAGTTTAAGCTTTTGCTTTGGAAGAAGGTCACAAGCTATAATGGCAAGTAGAAGGAGATGCTAAAAATCCAGTGTGCAAAACACCTAATCCAAAAAGAAGGATAGGATTTAAGACACACCCTGTCCTTATCACTTTGTCTTTGGATTCCCACATGAAGTTCTTGTTCAATTTCTAGCCTTTTGTCAGTCTAGCATTTCTTGTTCTTGCCATGGTCTGGTCAGAAACCTGTTCCAGCAGTCAGGCAACTAATACTTTACATTGTGATGCTCAATATTACACTATTGATGTTGCTCTGGGGTTTGGACATTTCTTTCACTTTCAAAAGTCACCTAAAGCTTACAAGCCCATTCAAGTTGAACAGAGTTTTAAGTTAGATTTTTCAAAAGAATTTCAATGCGTGAACATTCACATAGATTAAGTGTACCTGCAACAAAAATACTACATGTTGAAGTTGTTCTGAAATTGGTAAGAAATAGACACTTAAATACCCAAATGGCACAAAATGTTCTTTTATTACCTAAGCAGTGGAAGCATCTAAACTGCAATGAAAATACTAAAGTATCTAAATCATGTAAACAAATTTGAATATTCCATTTGGTATATATTGTCATATATTATGCACTTAACAGTCCTCCATAAATTTGGAACAATCATTCAAAAACATCATCGCACAGATTGGTATACTATGTTAAATATAATTTCCTTTGTGAATCAATAGCTCTTACCCAGCTTGGAAAAATCAGGAAAGTATTTTGTGAATCCTCCAAGTTCCAGAGTCTAGACCCAAAAGAATTGTGTTTATTGACAAGTCATTGTTATTAATTACTTTTTTCTTTCTAACATTCTAGTTACTTAATCAGGATGCACAAAATATACATAAGTGATTAAACATCATGCAAAATCTAAGTGGTGGCAAATCTAAATTATTAGTTTGCAGTCCATCTGTATGTTAGAAATTATTTAGCTAGCCTAGACAATGAATATTGAACAGTGGCTTCAGAAAAAAAATGAAAGAATTTGCAAGAGATTTGTTGAGAAAATGGACTAAGTTTGCTGTAAATATTAAAAATTGTACAAACAGCTTTTGTTATCATCTCCTTTTTTATGGAACAAAAGAACTACTGAAAAGTAGTTCTGGTTTGGGTTTTTTTTAATTGACTTTTCAATACCCCAAAATCACACTTGGGAACATGTGTGGTCTGAAAAATAACCATAGTTCCAGAATTCTCATCAGGTCCTCTGCTACACAAACAAATGCAATTTAATTACCTCATTTTGTGGTCTAAGATTAAAAGTTGGTGTTAATAAATGTCAATATAAAAAGAACATTCAGATACTTAACAAACATGTAAGTTAATTAATTCTTAGTTCCCTTCTTAAGAAATTGCTTCTCAAAATCTGTTAGTAGCAGTTAATCCTGTTTTGCCAAAGTGAACAACTACAGCTTTTCAGCCAGAATGTCCCATTTTGTTTTGCGTATTTTTTTCTGCAAGGTTGAAACAGATAGCCGGTGATCACTAAAAACTTTATGTCAGTTTTATAATATGGTTGCATAATTTTGTTTTCTCCAATAAACTTAATAGAGTTACTGCAACCAAGAGATTGGCAATTTGTTTTCATGAACATTTGGATTTTCCTGGCAAAAAATAAAAAGACAGCAAAATCTGTTACACTGTCTAATAAACCACTTGATCTGTAGATTTTTGGCTCATACACCTGTATAGCTTAGGTAAGAATCCCCAAATAGTTATTCATATGAACATGAGGTTTGCATTATATAGCATTTAGTTTTACTTATTCATTGGAAGTCTGATTATGGAATGACAAAATGACATTTAACTTCCAGTAGAATTCTAAATGGTTTACAGCTATAGCTCTCCAAAATATTTTTAAAAGGCAAGCACCATAATCATTAATATTTATAATCAATAGTGTTAAACCAGGCTATAGAAACTTAAATTCATAAATTCAAATAATGTAATAGGTAGAATGCTGGGTCAAAGACAGTTTCAGACTAGAGTACGCAAGAATTCCTCAATAAAGCAAAGAATGGCAAAATTTCCATCACTTAATTTTTGTTTCCAAGACAATTTTTAAAGCCACTTTTACCTTTCTTTTGCAACATGTCCTGAAATACAAGACAGATTTTCAATATGGGTTGCATCATATTTTGACAATGTACCTGCATAATCACATATGCTGCTGTTTCAACAGTGTGTAAAAAAAAAAAAAAAAGCATAAAAACATTGAATTAGTGTGATATTGAGAGAAGGTCTAAGCAAGTCATCTCACTACAGATTTCAAAATTGATTTCTTTGCAAGTCCTGCCTCTGGCTCATTCCTTGACATGAGCAAATCACTAAAGGATACTTTAAAAATAAAAGTCCAGATACATTGATTATTTCTAGAAATAAATACACAATGTAAGATGCTTAAAAGTAAATCTGACAGCAATGAATTAAGTATTTCACCCTGTTATTCATATCCGAACACATCTGAAAGTAGCAAAAATTGTAATAAATGCTGGCATTGACCTTCCTATCTTTATTTCCTCACCTGTGTCATGAAAAATATATGACCTACACAGCACAAAACAGATAGAAGAAATAATCAGTATAATTCTATATCGTACTTCAATCTTCCAACCCAAACCATTCTACGATTCTATGATTTATGATCTTCTTTGTATCATTTACAATATATGTAAATTACTTTTCAAAATACTAGAGGGAATTGCATTATACCTTCTCAGACAGGATTTACTGTTAATATCATGTAGCAATATGCTTTAATTCCAATGTTAATTCCTATTATTCAAACATCTACCAAAGTGAGATGGAATAATTAATGTTTTGTCCACATTTTTTCTAACTGAATTACATTTCTCTGACACCAGGAAACATTATCACATTCATTCTACCTGGAAAGTAGACAAAGTAGATTGTCTACCTTTAGACAAACTGGCACACAGGAGATGTAAAGACTATAGAGACTATAACAGACATAAGTTTGATATATGATTACCTCTTGTTCTTCCCTTTCTTATCATTGACCTCTCTCTGTTTCACAGGTACTAAATACCCATGTTTTCATGTCATATATTAGACTGTTTGCATCTTATATTTAATAGAAAATACTTTATTTTTCAGATTAAGTGAAAAGACTCAGCTGAACTACATAACTGTTTTTTCCAGCTAAATCAATCATTTCTCCAAACTTTTATTCTCTTACACCTTTAGACTATCATGACTACAAAGTTCTTCTAGTAACACCATGAAGGCCAGTAACTTGCCTCTAGTAGATCTTAATATGAGGAAGATAACGCTAGGTTACTTCTTTACTTATGACTTGATTCTGATAAGTTCATGATTAAAGTAAGACCTTGGTAGTTCTTCTGCTGGACTTATTCACAAATACCGAATAACCCACCGCAGATATGATCAAGGGCAGCATTGGCTGTGGTGACTGTGAGATTATGGAGCTAAAATCCAGAGAGAAGTGAGCAAGCCACTTAGTAGAATCACAGTTATGGAATTTAGGAGAGTAGATTTCAGCTTGTTCAGGGAATGTGCTCATCAGGATACCCTGGGAGACCGCCTTGGAAATCAGTGAGGCCCAGGAAAGTCATTTCACCTTCTCAAAGCATAAGAACAGCCCATTCCTACTGTAAGAAGACCAGCAGGGATGGACAGGGAGTGCCTGCCTGAGCCCAAATGCAAAAGGAGGTAGGTATAAGAGGTGAAAGCAGAGATGCACTACCCAGGAGGGCTAGAGAGGCATTGTCCAGCTGTGCAGGGAGAGCAACTCACTAGAAAGGACCTTTGCAGAGAAGGACTTAGGGGTCCTGTTGCATAACAAGTTAAATATTTTCCAACAACGTGCCCTTACTGGCAAAGAAAGCCCAACTGCCTCCTGGGCTGCATTAGGGAGAGTGCAACCTGCAGGCTGAGGAAAGTCATTTTTCCCATGTGCTGGTTTTGGCTGGGATAGAGTTAATTTTCATCATAGTAGCTGGTATGGGGCTATGGTTTGGATTTGTGCTAGAAACAGTGTTGATAATGCCGAGATGTTTTCCTTACAGCTGAGCAGTGCTTACACAGAGTCAAGCCCTTTTCTGCTTCTCACCCC
>JAOBAS010000008.1:8815091-8825350 GCA_025311575.1 Elanoides forficatus | reverse complement strand
CCTCACCAGCTTGGTTGCCCTTCTCTGGACACGCTCCAGCACCTCAATGTCTTTCTTGTAGTGAGGAGCCCAAAACTGAACACAGTATTTGAGGTGCCTCTCTTAATGTGGACTTTCTGAAGCAGAAAGCGAATTAACTTTCCTGTATGGCTATAAATTCCAACTGGATCACTTCTAATTACAACCCATTCTCCAACTCCAGAGCTGTTATTACATCTATAATATGTAATACCAACATTATCCTTGAATGAGCAATATTCATCTTAGCCTATGTTAATGCAGATCATGACACAGCTGCTTAGTTCTACACCATGCTGAGTAAAATGACCCCACTATATGACTCACTTATCTGACAGGATGGGTATAATTAATTCCTATGTAGAAAGGATTTTGTGATTTTCAAAAAAATTACAGATTTCTAACTGTTATAACAATAATCAAAGTTCTTGAAATGTAATACAGAAGAGTAATTCACACGGCTGAAAAATATATCATTTGAAAAAAATGTTTGTATGATGACATGAATAAATCATAGGATTAACTGGCAAAAAAGAATGGTAAAGTTCTACAAATTTACTTTTCAGTGTGCTCATATTTGATATTGATGAATTAATTACCTGCTATTTCAGCTTCCAGATGAATTTTTAACCAGACATTTAGGTACC
This sequence comes from Elanoides forficatus, assembly GCA_025311575.1. NCBI lineage: Eukaryota > Metazoa > Chordata > Aves > Accipitriformes > Accipitridae > Elanoides > Elanoides forficatus. Next base: position 8,824,685 of record JAOBAS010000008.1, on the reverse strand, counting down.
AGCAAATACAATGGTGCCTGTGCGTATCAAGACCTGTTTTCCTTTTCTTTCAAATGAAAGTATTAGAGATATCATATTTATATATCATACTAGAGAAAGTATATTTATCCTAAAGAATTCAAAAATCTTGTCTGAAGTGATTTGTCAGGTTCTGCAGCCATTTAAAAACTCTACTGTGTAAATAAGTATATATGTAGTTTAATTCAAATGTTTTCAGCTATGTAAGCAAATAAGTTTGTGTATCTCTTCTCAGAGATGCTGTATTTTTTTCTTCAAACACATTAGCCATGACATATAAAAAAAAGATGCTTTTAGTCCTGCCTTGTCACTAATATAAGTAGAAACAATTGATTTAATGTGAGCAAATGATAAGGCATTAAAACAGCTTACTAAGTCTCCTGTTGTGGAACTGAGCCAAAATTAACATTTCTTTCTAAGGTTGATCTGCCAGTTTTAAACATATAGTAAATATATGCTCTTCTCCTGAACAGAAAAGAGTTACAGTTGCTTCTATAGGATGACATTATCACCTCCTTCTGGCAGAATTTTGGCCCAACTCCAGCTACTAGGTATGTTCATATCTGTGTTTGGAAACTCAGAGAAGAAACAGTCCGAGGCTACCATACCTTGGTCATTTCCTTGAGTTTCTTTGAGATCCACTAGGTATCTCTCTCCAGAGATTACTGGGAAAAATATGGTGAACCACTGGATGTGAAGTTGGAAGATACTTTTTTCTCTGACAAGATGAAATGATACAAACAGAGAGTTTTCAGGGCAATGATATAAATGTTTTCAGTTCTAATAACATTCTAGCTACATGAAAATAATTATTGAATTATTGAAAAGCTAAAGTTACCTTTTGGTTTAGTATCGTTCTTGGATATCATTTGCTCTTCCTTCAAGAACACAGGCAAAAATACAGCAGGCCTGAAAACTGAAGAAAAATAAAAGGGTAACCACATATGAAATCAAAATATTGAGAAATGCAAATAATTCCAAAGACAACATGCCCAAATAAACCTAATCTCCAGATACTCCCAATTCTTTTTTTATCCTTACATAAGGGATTCAATTAATATCCCAGTAAAATCAACACACTTAATTCCAATCGTACTATACTCAGACTGAAAAAAAGGAAGAAATATTCATAGTTCTCAAACTTATGACTATCACTTTTGAGTCTTTTTTTTTAATAACTTTTTAGTGTATTTCTTCTTTATTGTCATTCATGGTAAGATTTATTTAGGTAGCGTATGTTTCCAGATGAAAAGATAGTCTCAGACTTTTAGTGGTAATTAAATTAGCCTTACGTGATTCAGTGCTACCTAGTCTGACATCTTAAAACTGAGGCCAGACTTTGGGAACACCCTTTGCCATCATGATAACCAGGTCTGCAAGGCCTAGAAGTTGGACCGTTAGGTGCAAGGTACTTACATTTCACAAGTTTGAGTTGGACTATAACTTCTCTAAACGTGAAAGAGGAGGTGGTCTACTGATTTGGGATTTGCCGTATTCATTGGGTGAGAATTGTAAGAAAATCACAGAATCACAGAATGGTTGAGGCTGGAAGGGATTTCTGGAAGTCATCTCGTCCAACCCCCACTGCTCAAGCAGGGCCACCTACAGCAAGTTTACCAGGACCATGTCCAGGTGGCTTTTGAATATCTCCAAAGGTGGAGGCTCCACAACCTCCCTGGGTAGCCTGTGCCAGTGCTCAGTCACCCTCACAGTAGAAAAGTATTTCCTGATGTTCAGACAGAACCTCCTGTGTTTCAGATTATGCCCATTGCCTCTGGTCCTCTCATTGGACATCACTGAAAAGAGCCTGGCTGTGTCTTCTTTATAACCTTCCTTCAGATATTTGTACACATTGATGAGATTGCCCTTGAGCCTTCTCTTTTTCGGGCTAAAAAGTCCCAGCTCTCTCAGCCTTTCCTAATAAGAGAGATTCTCCAGTCCCTTAATCATCCTTGTGGCCCTTTGCTGGAATCTTTCCAGTATGTCCATGTCTCTCTTGTACTGAGGAGCCTCAAACTGGACTTGGTAATCCAGGTGTGGCCTGACCAGTGCGGAGGCGGGGGGAGGATCACCTCCCTCATCCTGCTGGCAATATTTTGTCTAATGCAGTCAAAGATACCATTTGGCACTTGTACAGCAAGGGCACATTGCTGGCTCATATTCAACTTGGTGTCCACCAGGACACCAGGTCCTTTTCTGCAAAGCTGTTTTCCAGCTGGGCTTCCCCCAGAATACACTGGTGCATGGAGTTGTTCCTCTCCAGGTGCAGGACTTTGCATTTCTCCTTGTTGAACTTCGTGAGGTTCCTGTCAGCCCACTACTCCAGCCTGGCAAGGTCCCTCTGGATGGCAGCACAATCATCTGGTGTATCAGCCACTCCTCCCCATTTTGTGTCATCAACAAACTTGCTGACGATAGACTCTACCCCATCATCCAAATCTTTAATGAAGATGTTGAACAGGACTGGACACAGTATTGACCCTTGGGGTACAACACTAGTTACTGGTCTCCAACTAGACTTTGTGCCACCCTGCTGAGCCCAGTTATTCAGTCAATTTTCAGTACACCTCACCGTCTGCTCATCCCACCCATACATCATCAGCTTCTCTATGAAGATGTTATGGGAGACAGTGTTGAAAACATTAATGAAGTAAAGGTTCCTAAACCAGGTAAAAGTAGATATTAACAGATGTCGCAGAGATGTCTTTCGTGGGCTTAGGTGCTTGTCTTAGAAATACATACAGGTATCTCTGCAAATGGGTATACAACACCTGAAACTCAAATATAACGCCCAACTGTTTTGCACAGAATTTCAGCATTGCAACAAGTTCAACATTTTCCATACTAAACATAGAATCATCCTGAGAGACTTTGAAGGTACTCTTTAAGCAATGGAGCACCTTGAGTAAAAAATCTGTCCCTTCCCTCTTCTGTGCTACTCTGAAGCTGAAAAAAATCACACCACCAAAATATGGTGGTCCAGTTGAAAATTATGCATTTTTCAGGATATGAAAAAAAAATACTCATTCCCGAATTAGATGCTCTGGACTTGGTTTTGGTTGCTTTTGGGTTTTTTTTAATGGAGAAGTCATTGTTCTACCATGTCATGTCTAGGGCATTCATCAGACCAATTCAGAGATGTGATTTCATCCTCTGTGGTCAGAAAAGAGACTTGAACTCTGACTTTCCTATTTCTTGGTTTGTAAGGAAAAAATGATATGGTATTATTGTCAGCATTTCCCCAGGCTTAGCTTTTAGGAAGGTTATATATAATTTGACCATGTCTATGAGCCTGTATCTCAGTGACAAATATAAGGAGAATACCTTCTCTTTTAAGTATGAATGGGCACAAGGTCAGTCACATCACTGCTGGCAGGACTTTGCAGTTTTGCCCTTTACCAATACTGTGTAGGATTGTACAAATGGTGTTATTTTTGCAAAGCAGAAACTATTCAAGTATTTCAATGCATAGCAAAATACGTAACTTTTGATTTATTTAATTTGTTGAATGTATAACTTATGTTTACATTTTATCTTCTCCAATTCATAATAGAAGAGAAATTGTTATAGAATAAGAAGCATAATAGAAAACACTGACTCATAAATATTACTTTTTTATTCTTCTCACTGCTATAAAAAGAAAGTTGCAAAGTTATTTCATGACAAAGAAATACAGAAATGATAAAAAAAACAGTCTGATGGTTCTGAAGTTAACAAAGTCATTTTAAACTGCCACAAAATAATGTTTTGTTTAGTCAGCAGCAGCAATCAAGTATTGAACATCAACTGCAGTATACCGATATGAGACTAAAATAATAAATTGGTGAATAACACTATTTTAATAGACTATTAAGACTGTGCTTTATGAATGCACTAAAGATTCTGAAAAATAGAAGTTTATAAAGATGCCTAAATAAATATATACCAATACAGAAAACACAGAATCAGTTAGCAAAATAGCATGCCATTTGTTTCAGAAAAGGTTGTAAGATTGACAAAATAAGATAATAGAAATTTTGATACAGAATTCCAAGATAAAATTATTGAGGAAAATTGTTAGGACTTCACATCTGAGATATGGAGATAGAGGGGTTAAGCATGCTTTAAAAAGCTGTCTTTATCATTTCAGTTCTGCTATTGTTTCAGAAATATTCAAAGCACTGATTCTTCTTCTAGCATTTTCTATCCTTCCTGTTCTTTTGCTTCAACTAAAGGATAACTTTTACTGCCTAAGTCAGGTTTTGGTCTGTATTTTTTTTATTACACTAATTTACCTTCCTTTTAGTTCTGAGAGTAGTCATGCCAGTTTTTACCATGAGAATGGATGTATGAGTAAGAATCCTGAACTAGACTCTTTACATGCATTGAACTCCATTATTAGTTATTTTTAAAGTTACTACTGCTATGGAATTTTATTTACGTTGTTATAAATATATATTGGCTAAGGGTGATCCTTTTCCTATTAAAATGAGTGGATGTTTCAGTGGATGTAATATCAGTCTCTGAAGGAATCCAACAGGCTGGATAGCCAGCCATAGCAAGCTGTAAGTCATGTATAAGATAATATGGTTTAGTGTTTTTTGAAAATTCCTAATTTGGTATTAATCCACATAGTATGAATCACATAGTTAACACTGTTCCAGCTTACTCCACATCTGGCCTATCAAAATTTTAAATCCTGCTAAACCTTCTAAGTCTAACAACATCACTGAAGTGCTAAGTCACTAGATTTGAAGTCCAAAATCATGCCCTCTCACTAACAAAATAGTACACATGCATCTACAATGAAAGCTTTCTCATAATGCTCTCCCTGCTAAATAAAGTCTTGGTCACACTTATACACACATATAATTAATTTTGTACACTAAAAGTAGTTCTACTGATGTCAATGATCCTGTTTAAAGTTTGCATGCTTAAGGACATGAACAAGTCTTTGACTACTCCTACACAAGGTTTTAAACGGCACCCTCTACAATGATATCTGAGCCTTTCCCCCTTCCCTCAAGTATAAATATTTATACTCGGTGTCAGTGGTGGCATGTATACTTGCTTTCTAAACACCAGGCTGCGATCACAAGTCCATTTTCTATCTCCCCAGGGGGAGCAGCTGGCCCATGAGGCACCCTCAGAGATACAACTGCCGTGACCTGTCCCTCTCTCAGGACTGGTGCTTGTTAAAAGGATGGCTCAAGTTCTTTTTAATTCAAGTAATGAAGGCTTGGCTGGTTGGTTCATCTTCCTCTGCCAAAAATCAATGTAACTAAAAATAATTCAAAATTCATGAGTTTGCCTTGACTTTGAATCTCTGTTACTTTTCCTTTTGACAATTACAAACCCAGATTTGGCTATTTCTTGCCTTCTATTCTTTAACTTCTAAAACTGTGTGGGGCAGGCTAATCTTTCTCATCATGTAAACCAAAACCCAAGACCTGTATTTTAGCTCTCTGTTGAAAAGTATGGAGGTTGAGGGAAGCTGGGCTATGCATCCTGTTTGATCCCATGATAACTCCTTAGGTTAGGTTTTTGGTTATACCACAATAATTTGGAAAAAAGTTTTATATATTCCCTTCAGATACCTTTTTTGTTGTTATAATTGTAAAAATGAATGCATTGCAGTGTGGTCTGTTTCTCTTAACCTTCCTAACACAATGCAAAACATGGTCCTTACACCACTGAATAACCTGAAGCACTGTCAAATGTCTTTGTTATTGTTTATTTCAGCACATACAAATGAAATGTATTAGCTGGGAGTAAAAAGTCAAATGCTAGAGGATGAAAGCTGTTGCAGGTATGTGTTTTACCACGGTGTTAACTGAGAAGCAGGTGGAGAAAAACAGGCATCACAAGTGGCATGCAGAAGGCTGTTCTGGATAAAAGAGCAGTGTAAATATGGTGTTTGGGCCTGCTGAAAATTGAGGTCAGTTAAATTTTTCTTCTCCGTTCTAAAAAATTTATATGCAAGAAGGTAAATGCTATTCTTGAAGTAATTTAGGTTTTGCTTCTGTGTGTATATATCAGTTTTAAATTTTTGATTAATTTCACACAAAGTAATTTAGAGGGGAATCCTTTTTTGTCCTCTTTTTGCATTATAAATTAGTACTTACTGACAAAGAGTGAGAAAATCTCACTTCATGTATTGTATGGACTAAATACAAACATGCTGTTTCTAAGAGGTATTTAATAATTGATGTTCTACAAGAGGCAAGAAATAATTCCTCTAATGCTAGAAAGGTAAGAGCAAAATAATTAATGCAAACCAAAGGATATCTACAGGTGTAGAATTAGTGCTTAAAGGCAGCAGACACTGTCTTTCAGCATCTTCTGATGCTATGTGCAACATTATGAGGTCAAAGTGTCATGTTTCTTCCCTCGGTTTCCCAGTCAAGATGAGGCTCTGCAAATCCCTGTTCTAGGCAATATTTTGCCACTGTCCTGAGCTGTGATCTTTGCCAGCTTGCTGCATTTCTGATTCCCTTATCATTCTTTTGAGTATTTTAATTTTTTTAATTAATGTAAAATCTTCAAGGAAAAGAAGTGTCTTGTCTTTCCGTGGTTCTTAGCATTAATGCAAGTGTTTTGTAATATTAAGTGAAATGTAGTGGAGGCTCAGATAAGAGGAAAAGAATTAAGACTTAAGTTGTCTATCTGCTTTTTTACATTAGTTTATTAGAGGTTTTAAATTAACATAGTAAAACCAAAACAGTAGTTCAGGGATCTTAGTCTCAATTCCTTAGATTAGTTGCATCCAGGATCATTTATGACTTCTTTCTCCCTAAACTGTTTTTTGGCTCCACAAGCTTCAACAGGAACGATGGATAAAGTTCCCCTGGAAATAATGTAAAGCCTAGTTATTACAGCACTTAAGTGGGTAAAGAGTTCCCCTTTCTTCTGTGAGTTATGTAACTGCTAGCCAATTCATACCTCTGCTTTTTTATGTTTTCAGTGGAACTTAGCTGACCTTCAGGTGGTCTGTCTACTTAAATTTGTTTTGCAACAGAGCTAGAGACAGGAAGCTAAAAACACCTATCCACCTATCTCCTCAGAATCAGAATAAATACTTCCAAATACATCTGGAAGACAACAGTAGATCATGTAGTCAGAAGCCAAAAGAAATATTTATAACGTTTTTGTATTGCATTCCGTAACAACATCACTGGGGTTAAATAAACTACTACAACTTGTAATTCTCACAGATATCTTGTTTTTATTGTATTACTTGATCATAAATCTGAGTTGGTAGAGTTGGCAAGAATCCATTTTATAAGAAAAGGAAGAAGAAATTAGTCATGCGAAACACTGCTGTTAAGCTCTGTAAAGACTATGAAACTCACACATCCTCCTGTGTGGAGATTCACACAAGTAGCCTAATCGTTGCATCATAAACTTGCACATGTTTAAATGTTAAAGGCAGACTAATCTGAGAAGTCCTACTTTTATAGAACTAGGAAGTACATGGAAAAGGCAGTAGAAAAGCTTAGAATAATTGTACAGGTCTTAGTTTGTAGTTAATTTTTTCTATTTTGCTTATTTCTTTGTTTGGTTTTTAACAGAAGGCATATTTAAACCACTGTTTTTATTACATTGTTAATTATCATTTTGCTGCTTTTCTGCATCTTGTAAGTCTTCTCTCAAACTTCATTTCTGACAGTAAGGAGAGCTCTGAAACCTGGATGTGTATTATCTTTGGGAACTCTTACATAAGAACTAACCAATGTTAGATAACAATTTTAGAAGAGGTCCTTAGTGTCTGCCGAATTATGTTATCCTAGAAATAACATGCAAGGTAAAAGCACTTGACATACATACTTAATCAAGAATTAGACCCTTGACAAAGTTTTACTACGCTCCTATAAAATTATTCTAATTCACAATGTAAAGTGATCATCCTACAGTGGCTTAAAACATTTGTATTCAGTTAAGAGTGACTTCCAGCAGTTCCCTGGTTTTTGGTCCCTTCATCCCTTAGCAGAAACTATTCGTTTTACATATTGCATATTACAAAATTATTTCATGGGATACATGTCAGAAAACTGTTGTAAATGCTCAAAATGTTAGGTTCTAGCCTTTTCCTTGCATATACATTTTACAGATTTCCCAAAAGGTCAGTTAACCACACTACGCTTCAAGCCTAGCCTGCTCTTCACAGAGACCTGGCTGGCTACATAGGTCTCAGACTTTCCCTTCTCATTGAACTAGGTTTGAGACATAGAAAAACACATACATATTTCCTAATATACATATATCTACATATAAATATTTAATTTAACTCTTCAATTTTAACTGTCTTATCTATGTACCTATTTTTCTAATACACTTTTCCATATACCACATATGCCATTGTTACAATGGAAGTTTCATGTAAATGCAAACAAAAGTCTCCAAGTCAGTATTTTTCACAAAAGACAGTTCACACTATGAAAAATAGCACTGTAATGAGCAGTATTGCCTAAATACATCATCCTTAGAATGACAAAAGAGTGCACAGCTATGGTTTTAATACATTTTAATACGTATACTTGATCTTCTTTCTGGTTTTCGTTAAGCTTTAAAAAGAGTTTAAGTTCCTTGTGCAGCCCTGATGGCCTAATGAACTTTAAAGCACAGACTGGATTCAAATCTTCTTTGGAATATACAGTTCCTTTTTTTTTTTTTTTTTTTTTAAGAATATGGAATATTTTCTTTGTTCAATCATGCAAGAGGCAGCATGCTTAAGCGAATAAATCAAGTGTTTATTGTGGCCCCAGTGACCACTCTTCTGTTAAACAGATGTCTGATGTTAAACTTCTTATCTATATCTGTGTCTTTGGGCAAGTGTTCAGACAACCTACAGGTTCATAACATGGGACTAGCTATTATTTTCACTGATGTTGTCACTGATGATAGTACAAATTTGGGTAGAAGACGGACTCAAGTATTCACTTTGAATTTTGACAGCATTCTAGTTACAGTGCTCAGGTTAGGAACCTTCTTTTTAATTTTCAAGATTGACTGAAACCTGAACATATCCTATACTCTGCCATTTCTCTTTCTGTTTATACTTTCAATTGTTTTATTTTGGGGAAAGGATTGTTTCTCATTATGTGTACATAAAACCGAGGCATAGTGGGACACCAAGTCTTGGTATAAATATTTTTAATTATAACAAGAAGATTTCCGATTAGCTGACATTAGGGGATCACTTCAGATGAATAATTGTTGGTATCTAGTGCCATTGAAGAGCTCTAAGATATACAGTTTCACAACCAGGAGTCTGTTTGGAAAGATGCATGGTTCCTTTGGGTCCTTTGTTATAACTGCCAGACTGTGCAGATGCTATCGCAGTTGGCAGAACTGGCAAATACAACACAAGACTAGCCATCCATAGCACTAGACAACTATTCTTAAGCACCTGAATAAAAGCCCTTAGGTTCTCCCCTAAGTCAGACATAGGCACCTCCGTCCCAAGATAGCTGTCAGTATAGGTCAATGTATTGACTTTTTAAGGATGGTCGTCTCTCTCTACATATTATTTATAGAAGACCAAACAAATATTTATGTTGGGAGGGGGGGGGGGGTCTGAACGGCTAGAGAAAGTGA
>JAOBAS010000008.1:8792376-8809846 GCA_025311575.1 Elanoides forficatus | reverse complement strand
TCTGTTCTATTAAACTGTTCTTATCTCAACCCACGAGTTTTACTTCTTTTCCTGATTTCCTCCCCCATCCCACTGGGCGGAGGGGAAGTGAGTGAGCGGCTGCGTGGTGCTTAGTTGCTGGGGGGGTTAAACCACAACAAAAACATAAAGGAATAAAATTTAGTTAACCCACAAAATAAATTTCTCACATTTTCAGCAAACTTTTACTGAAATATATTTTATGATTTACTCAAGAATTCCCATGTGACTTTCTACACTTTCCGAAATGCCAGGAGTGAATAAGCAATTTTAGCCACTTCAAATTCTATGCAATATGGAATTAGATATCACTTTACATAGAAAATCTGTTCCTTTTTAAAACGTGAACCCATTTGGAAAATAGTTTCCAGTTCTTGAGGGAAACAGTATCAATACGAAATCATCTGAATGGTTCAGAATACTTACAATATTGAATTCCTTTTATAATTATTTCAAAATAACAAGGGACACTTTCACAGTGAAATATATTGTTTGTCAAACTGCAATTTATCACAACAAAGGAAGTCATATTTGAAGAAAATCAAACATAATCTTATTAGTCTCATCAACCTGTCATTTTCTGTGGTACCTACCTCAATTGTATATAAGCACTCTTCTATGAATCCACAAAATGTGTAAATTAAAATGTTAAGTGGGTTAGCCAGTTTGAGGATTTTGATATGTGTAGTAGGAATTCAATGTCAGCAAAATGTGAAATAATTTATAATAATTTTTAACTGTCAATTCTAATATTTTTATGTTTCCATTTAGGGATGTTACTGTCAAACTACAGTTTCAAATGCAAGAGAATATATTATCTGATAAAAGTCACATTCGTTTAACAGATTACTTTAAGAAGCAATTCGGCACCAAATATTAATGCTGAATACTCAGTCACACTCTTAGGGATTTGATCCAGTGGTCATCCCCATATATGAAATATATAAATGAGCTTTTGAAGAACTTAATTAGAATACACCTGGAAAGAGGAAGTTTTTTTTTCCTATAAAACGTAGTATTCCAGGCTTTCTTATGTCAAGTGGCAGCTAATAACACTCCCAGTTAGAAATACCAGTCTTGACTCTGCTTCAGTCTGAATTATATTTTTGTACCAAGCACAATCCAGTAGCAATCCTATTATACCTCTATTTTTCTTTTCTAGGTCATGCCCAAAATTAACCACAGACACAGCTTCTTAGGATGCCTACACTGAATCCCTTACACATAGTATTTAACTGTCAGCTCACTGTCAGAATCATTTTGGAGTATCCTAAAGAGCTCTCTTCAAAACAAACACACCACAGAACAGCCCACTCCTCAGCAGTGTGGGTGCAAACCAGCTTGTTGTCCTTTGGATGTGGACCAAGGACCAGACCCCAGCCCGTCTTTATTTAGCAATATCATCATAACTGTAGGATTCTGCTGTCTCCGAGACATATGCAGTGTCACGGTGTTTCAGCACATATCGCCCACACCCTAAAGGAAGACTCAAGAATATTTATCTCTCTTGGCTTCGTATCAGTGATATTCATTTTATATAGAAAGTTGAAAATGGGATTTTTCTGGTGGCGAGTTAATAGCCAGAATTCAGACTGAAGAATACAAAGATGTTGGAACACAGTGCAAAGTCTAGGTGAATTATGTCAAGAAGCTTAGATATTTTTTTTCATCAGGCTTTCAATCATTTCCTGCCTCTTTGTGAATACAGTGTCTTTTTTCAAAATTGATAATTATTGATGTTTTCTGTTTGCTTTTCAAGATAAGTCTGGTTATCTTGTTAATGGCTGAATTCCACAAGTATTCTCTTCTTCAATTTCTGCTGAAATAAGGTGAAACTGTTAGGAAAGTTAAAAGACTGTCAGCTTTTTAAAAAGTGATTGAAACTTCAATCTGACAGTCTTGGCAGTCCTAGCATTTTTTGTTATCAGGACTTAAGTGGTGATTGCTAGAAGCCAAACTACTTGATTTAGAATAATGGAGAATAAGTAATAAAAGTCAGGCATACAGAGAGTGCTGTTTTAAATGAGTCAGCAGACTTCAAGGGCACCTAAAGAGTTGTTACTGCTAGATCTTTTTTTTCGTACTGAATACTACTTCATACCTACCCACCACTCTTCTGATGACATGTCATATTTTGCTACTGTTCTTTTCCAAATGAATCTTGCCCTCATGTCTGTTGCCCTTTTATTCCAATGAAATCATGTTGGATATTGATTAATACAAACCACCACGGAATTTAAAGTCTAAACAAAGAAGACATTTGTGGGAGCTTTTGCCAAGACAAAATGTTAAACCATTTTGAATTTTTCAAACCCAAAGGGTAAGACCAAACATTGTGCTCCATTTTAAGTGATTCCAGTCACGTGACAAATGCCCTTTCACTGTAACAAAACATTTTTAAATTGTAGATAGAAACAATCTACTCAGGGATTTCACTTTTGGTCTGTGTTCATAGTGCTGTAAATGTTTAAAATGCAACAGACTAAGAAGTATGCAGGAATAAGGATAATCTTTGCTCAGGATGTTGTAGAACAGCAAAAATCGCGTGAACAATTAACTAGAACAGGCATATAGGATTAAGGGTTTTCATTGCTACTGCATAAATATACTTTCTATTACATCTATTCTAGATTTAAAAACATCCCTGTGAAAGGCTGCTTCTGGAAGACGCTCTTAATAGGAAAAATACTAATGACTTGTACAATCAGCATTGACTTCTGTGCATTCCTATCCGTCAGCCTCCTTTGCAATGGTGAAAATAAGTAAACTGGAGATTTTGCAAGGGGTTTTTGCTCTTTAAGGCATTCTTCTAGAAAGGTGTTTCAGGGAACTGTTAGTCTGACAGTGTTCTACTTTTTCTCATACTAAGCAGGAAAGCTTTATCCACAGATGGAAAAGATACTAATAATATAAGCAAAAGAACTGAGAGGGATCATGGGCAAAATTCTCACAGATTATTAAGATAACTGTGACTGTTACTAAAAAGTGTATTAAATATTTCCAGTTGTTTGTTTTTCTTTGTTGTTCCATACTTCACATATATGCGTACCCCTGAGCAAGTGCACTGACACAGACACATGTAACAGAGGATGTTATTTTAGTTAAAATATTTTTTTTCTTTAGTAAAAATTCTATGTCCCAGCAGTATAGTATCATACTATATTCATTTCATCTGAACTGACATTTTTAATGAAAATTTGTCTGAGGTTTCCTTAACATAGTAGCTCATTTTGTGATTTTATTGAAGAGGGAGTATTTCCTGCTTTTCTATTTAAAAACAAAATATTATTAGGAGGAATGGGCAACACAGAATTTTTCTTATGCTTACAGAAAAAGAAAAGAATATAATGTTTTAATCTATCATGATATCTCTTTCCAGACCCCTTCTTCCTACGTGCAATTGCACATTCTAAGCAAAACCACCTCCATGCAGCATAGATGTCCTATAGGAACACAGATGGGGATGAGAGGATTTTTGCCCTTATTCATACACTGCAGTTCAAATTAATTAATTAAGAATTAATTTAGAGTTGTCCTATGACCTGATCACAGTGCTCCCTTCTGATTTGTTAGTTTAGGAGTACACAAATGTAGAGCAGCATAACAGATGTCCCAGCTTTGTATAAAAGAACCTACCTACCATATATTGCTAACAGCGTCAAGAAAAAATCTGTAGGGAAGCATCTGAACCATATGCTTGATGTTACTTATTAGGCAAGAACTGACCTTCTAGATAGAAAGATTCAAGCCAAAAGCCTGAGCAGAGTCCTTTTCATTTGCTTTAGTTACTTCACATTCAGTATACAGTAAGCACACTAGAGGATTGAGAGCTGATGGCTGTCACATCTGAGAGGCGGTAATAGCTCTCATTACATCTGCCACTGCAACTAAAAATGCACATTCAGCTGACAAACCATCTAAATTTGGCTGAAGGATGGAAAGCAACTTGGCAGATCAGAAATTAAAAATACTGATTCTTCATTTTGTTATTCCAACTTTACACAAGTATCGGACTGAATTCAGCAAATGTACGCTTACAGAAAATCATAAAACAGCAAGTCAGGCCTATATAATTTATTACGGTAAAAGAAATTAATCTCTTGAAATATACCCACGTTCAAAGACAAACAGGTCTTTTACAGAAATGTCAACCGTTTTTTTAAACACTACCTTCTGCATTGTAATGTCACATAATCTGTAAAATCAGTCTGTAGAAGTGTAGTTAAAAAGGCCTATACATTCCAAGTTGTTGTAATCTTAAGGATCCTACTGGGAAGAGACAGGCTGATGGACAGTGATTTTAAAGACCTTTATTTCAGCTTGGTAAAGAGGTAATCACATGCTTTCCAAATGCTTCGAAAGAAACAAAATGGACTCAGGTGAATTAAAACCACCTTCTTTTAGAGCATAAATAGAACAAATAGAGACTAGTGATTTATCTCACTGAAAAATGTGCAGTCTATAGACTTTCAACTATGCATCTACAATCTGACTACCTCATATTCAGTAATTTGTTGTCATGAATGAATGCTGCTTGAGGGGTTTGGGGTTGACAGAGGTACTTCTCTGTCTCTGGGTGAAATATTTCTTAATGCACATGTAGAACATTAAGTTGCCTTTTATTTCCATCGGCCACTCTTTACACTTAGCAAAAGGAACACATTAACTGCAGAGCATTCCAATTTACAGATTTTATCTCAAACCACTGGAATCACCAACGACATGTAAACCTCATGACTGAGGTTTAAACTGTATGCAAAAACCTCCCATCCTCCAACCTGATTTCAGAGAACTCCAGAGAAGAGGGCAACTCTGAAAAGGGAGTAGCTTGAGTGACAGGTGGGGTTGTGGAAACAAAACTAATGGAAAGGCCAACAGGTAGACGTTAGACATAGTTGCTTTGATTGTATTGCATCACTATGTTTGAAAGGCATTCCTGTTAAAAAGCCAGCTATAGCATCAATGTTTGCAGTGTTCACAGTGCACAGAAATCTAAGCCACATATCTCTACCTGAGTGCAGAAAGGTGAGTTGTCACGCAGCCTAAAGAAATAGCTTATGGTATTGGCATGCAAAAGTCCAAGCAGCAAAGAAAGCAGCAGCTTTTCTGTAAGTCTCCTTTAAACTAGGACAAAATAGAAGAAGTTGTGCTTGCACCTCCTGTGTGATAGGAGATGTCATTTATTTTCTAAATTATATTCCAATTCTGTGCATATTCTTTTAGATATAATATAATAACACTTTTTATTTTTAACTACATACAAAATGTTAGTCCATATTTTTGAGTTCTCTAAGAGGGCTGAAAGAGTGCAGAGTTGATAGAGCCATGGCTAGAAGACATAGGAGCAGCATAAGGGATGGGCAGTGGTAGCTGCTAGTAGAAGAAGGATCTTCTGGTAGAAGAGGCTATGTGCATGGGTACAGCTAACAAGAGCAATTTCCAGTAGAAGGTTTTCAAAACCTTAAAATGTAAATGAAGGTTACTGCAGAGAGGGCAGGTCAACTAGATGGTCTATTGCTTGCCTTCACAGAGGAAAGACTATAAAACCATTATGATTATATACTAAGAATTAGTTATTATTACCCTGCTTTATTTATACCTCTGCTAGTGTTTCATATATCCCTTGAATAAAAATATTATTTATTAAACTTTAAATCACGTCTGCACATGGGAGACTTAGGTATTTGAGTACCAAAATCTTAATGCAATTATCCCAGGTTTGCTGATAGATGCTTGAGCTGGTGTTTTAGAAGCAAGCCCTTTAAATTTTATTCTAGCCCTTTTTGCTGTCTGTCAAATCTTGGCAGGAGGGTTACACAATCCCTTTTTTAGAAAAAGGATTATATCAAATTACAAAATGAATCCAATTATCAGATTGATAATATCTTTTCTAAATTAATCCCTTAAACTCCATAGAACAAATCTGGATTGCAGTAGTTCTGGTTAGCTTTCAGTCCTGAGAATAACAAAGTATTATCAATTCAGTGACATTTGACACAGGAAAGTTCCAGCCAAGCAGCTGATGCAGGATGAATAAAGTCACCCCCACACTAAAGTGAATGTTGAGACTATGGCTTAAAGGTAGCCTGCCTGAATTATGTTTTGATTAGGGTCAGAGGATAACCCGATTCCCAGCACTGAACTTTCCTACGTAGGACTTAGTATAGGTAATATTTAACTGACTGTCCTGGGTTCAGCTGGGATAGAGTTAGTTTTCATAGGAACCTGGGAGGGGGCACAGCCAGGCCAGCTGACCTGAACTAGCCAAGGAGCTCTTCCATACCGTGCGACACCATGCTCAGTATGTAACTGGGGAGCGGGCTGGGGGGAGCTCTCGGCTTTCGGTGGGGGAAGTGGTGGAGCGTCAGGTTCCGGGTGGTGAGCAGTTGCACTGTGCATCACTCCTTTTGTACATTCTTTCATTAGTACCCTTGTTGTTGTAACTTCTTTTTTTGTGTTGTCCCAGTAAATTGTCCTTGTCTTAACCCCCAAGGTTCTGTTTTTTTTTCTTTTCTCCTTTCTGATTCTCCTCCCCATCCCACTGGAGGGAGGTGGGGAGGAGTGAGTGAGTGACTGTGTTTCATGTCCCATCTGGGTCGCCAAAAAGGACTGTTGTGGTTTCAGCCCAGCCAGTAACAAAGGACCACGCAGCCGCTTTGTTGAAGGAGGCTCTCTTCTCACCTTACTAATTTCCCAGAAGAATATCTCATTATTAAAAAAGGTCTTCCTGTTTCAGTCATTTGGGGTAAGAAACTGTATATATACATACAAAAAGAGACTCAATGGGTAAATCAGCTGTCAGAGATGTCAGAAATTGGAAAGGTTATGGCATTATTTTTGTTTCCTTGAAAGCCTTAATTCAAAATCCAAAATTCAAGACTCAAAATTCAAAATTATTTTTAAAATAGAAGTTAGCAAAAAAAAAAACTTTCAACCAGAGGAATACACCAGTTATGCATAAATTCTGCTACAAATAAGACAGTCTTTTTACATATGTATCTGTAATGTACTTTTAATTCTCCTTCATTTTTGGAACCCAGCTTTTCAACTTTTAACAGTATGCTTGACATACAAAACCCAACAGAAATGTTATATACCAAGTAATTCAGTGTGAAAAGCTTTTTTTCCCCTAAAATTATGTTTTGAGAGCTTATGATTTATATACTTACATGCCTCAAAGGGGCAAGATTCATGTCTGCTACATCTCTTGTAAAAATTTAATTGCAGTCTTCACATGATGGCTCTGGTGAAGTTTTTTCATGTCTCAAAACTTTACTTCAAAATAAATCTTCAGATTTCTCTTTCAGTATTTTTTATCAAACATCATTATGACTGTGATCCATGAACCATAATAAACTTTCAATATTCCCAAAAGGGGAAATGCAAAATATGAATCTAAATTGCTAGCATGATGAATATCTATTAATATATAAACATTTAAAACCACAATGATGTTATACAGAAAAAGATATTTCCCTAGTGAATATGCTCAAATAAGGAAGACTGGACAAAAAAAGTTATCTCACAAAGATGAGAATTGTGAATGGCTTTTGAATTAAATACGATTTCCCTAATCTGCAACAACCTAATAAAGCCTCTTGATGAAGCCTATTGCCAAGACAATCTCTTCTGTGCAAAGTCTGTAGGAAGTAAGTTTAGGCTGGAAATAAGTGAAAGGATCTTCCTTCCTTTAGGAAGAAGCTTTGCCCTTTTCATTCTGCTATCCTTCTTCTGCGCATATTTCAGCGGGCAGCTTTTGTCTTATCATTTTCTCCAGACCTCCATGACGTTAGAGGTCAAGCTGAAACGCTTGTTAAATTTATTAATACCACTTAAAGAAGTTGCAGTCAGACTGAGAAGTGGCACAACCGTCAGTATTTAACCTAGTATCTGGGAAGAAAAGAAAGGAACAGCCTTCCCTTTCTACCCCATCTCTGCTCCCAGCACTTTGTTTTCATCCTTCTGTGCAGCAGAAATGTAGCTTTAGCTCTAAGGATTTTGTGCATATTTACCCCTCTTTATAGATTCCTTTCACCACATCTCTGTCTGAAGCAACCTGGCATACTTATTTTGTAACACATCTAAGTACAGAACAGTCTGGGTTTCTATCACTACACCAAGTCCAAGATGATTCCTTATAAAACTAGGAAATGTGCCTTCAGAATTTTTCTTATGTTCCTCAAAGGCATGCTTGGTCTCACTTTAATGAAATGAAAAAAAAAAAAATGTAAAACCTTTATTTTAAGCTGCTATGATTTGGACACTAGATAGACTTTAAGACACATATTGTCAGAAATTATTCGCTTCACTGCATTTTACAAATCATGACTACTGTAGTTGTACCTTAAAATACATTTACAGACTTGAAAAATTTTGCTGGTTCAACAAGTATTTCCTACTGCTAGTTAATTTAGTCTTTAAGAAGTTTTTAACTGTCTCACCCTTTGCTACTATCTCCCACTATATTATGCAGACACCTCTTGTGGTGATTAAATCATACATAGTTTCAAAGTGAAATACAGTCAGAAATAGTTAAATGCAAGAATAAAAAAGGTGGCTGACCTGTCAAAATTGCTACAAGCTCTACCCATTAAAATGCAAGTCAGCAAACATTTAGAGACAATCTAATAATTTTATATTATTAAATTGTTTTTCATAATTATACATATGTATAATTTGTATGCAAGCTGAATGTGGAGTAATATACATATAGGCAAGGCATAGTTACTGGCACAGAGTGGGAACTGGTGAAGAGTGCTGTAGAGTTCCCTTTCCACTGTTACCTCTTCCCTGAAGGCTGCCACACACTTCATTCCACATGACAGAAAACGCTGTGACACTGCATGATCCCCACAAATGCCAGGCCTGTCTACCTTTGGCCCTGGCCAATTCGTCACTGAAATTCTTCATGAGGCTACCAAGAAATACTCTTTTAGATTTGATAACTAAGAAGATTTTTTTAATTTTCTTTTTGTCAAAGATTAAAAACTTAACAGAAACTTCCCCAATTCCTGTACTAGAATTATGACTAGTTTCAATGGATTTATAAAGAGAAAAATGGAAGAAAATTTGAAAAAACCATGAAGTTATAAATATAGATCCTTATACAGGCTATATTTGGCACATCAATAATAATAGATAATAAATATTGACGATTGTCATTGAAATTATGTAAGACTGATTTTTGATCATCAATTTGCTTCTCAGATGCCTGTAAATGTAACTGTAAAATTCTCAGTCTAATTGGCTGGTCAATTTGAGCTGGAGATTTTCTTTCAGATGAATGGAAGTCCATACAATTTACAGTGGAAGAAACAAGAACTTTTTTTTTCCCTCTTAGACCAAATATAATTAATACATTATTCAATCAAATAATATATTTGGAAGATTTATGAAACCTAATAATTTTAAAAGCTTTAAAACAGTTATGAAAACTGTCTAAAATTATTGAACTGAATTGTGTGAAGTTAATGAGCCTTGATATGCTTTAAAATATGAAAAGGATATATTGCATAGTTATCCAAGAATAACTTGTATCTGCCATCGTAGAAGACAACTGCATATATAAATAGTCATGCATATAATGTCAAACCTATCTGAGAATGATTACAGGAGGAGCTTCTAGCACTAAAGACCCCCTAACATCATTTTTATCTCTGTAGGTTACAGTCATCATATTTTTCTCATTGATTTGTATACAGGTGAGAAGACCAGTAATTATTAATGGTTAAGTATAGTGAGTCACATTCAGGCCTCAGTTTCATTACATCCCTAGACACTCATTCAGGACAGAGGATAGTCGTGTATGTCTGGAGTTAAGTCTACGGTGATACTTCACACTTTGCATAACTGTGTTAATAAAAACATTAAAAAATGTAGATTAATAGGGGGTTTTATGAGTTTCATATTGTGTAGTGGAGCAACACTGATTTTACTAGGCTTAATAATTGCTCTATTTAGGACTCTTTTAACCATAAAGCCCTTTTTCTTCAATAAGCTGTGAGGTTCCCAGTCATTTTTAACTAAAAGGGTGTCTCCTATCATTTTTATCGATTCTGTCATTACTTTATCAGTCAAGCATAAACAGTCTTGCATAAATTACACATTTTAAATTATTGGAATTTTTCTTTAGAGCAGTTCTATACACACTTCTATGTAATTTAAGGGTAACTAATTTTATTGAACTACAAATTCTTCACAGAAAGATGAGGATTTTCTTTAATATTCTTTCTAAAGAACCTCTGTAGGTTTTTTGCTGTTTGGTTGGTTGGGGTTTTTTTTTCAAAAGAACAGGACTCTCTTATTGTAGAAGACACCAAATAAGCACTTGCCTATTACATTAGGTATAGCTTCTACCCGGCAATGACAGTTATGTTTGCTCAGGAGAGATGGAGAGAATTGCTGGACTATTGACTATTATGAACAGTCATGTAACAGTTACCATAGTCAGGACAAAATAACCTGTTATTGTCTTTAATTCAATTTTGGTTTTTAATAGCAGCTATTTGACAAGACGAACAGACTGGGCCTTAAGGCTATTATTTTCACCTGTGCTATTTTTATTTCAGGTGATTTGTAGCAATCATTTAAACTGACATCTCTTACATCTGAAGGCATGTAAAAACCAAGCACTTTGCTGTTTTCAGATTGGAATAGTTGCATTTTCTATTGATAATATTTAAGCATTTTTCTCAGAAAACCTACATCCATGTTCACAATCTCTCACAAGCAGAGCAGGGTTCTGAATATTGGCTTTCCTTGGTCCAGTTGAATAACTAGAAACATTACCTATAATACTTTTCAACTGCCACTAATATACGGGCCATAACTAGCTTTGGCTTCCTTAAGGCATTCATATAGGAGAGATTCCTCTGATAACATGAAAAATAAACTCCTTAGCTTGAGAATCCTACTTTGGGCTCTGGGATTTACACTAAAGTGAAGTTTCAGCCAGTAGTCTCAAAAGCCAGGTGACTTGCACATGCTCACTGGCAGGTATGCAAGGGACTGGGATTTGGATAAATGAGGTGGGATTTGTTTCACCTAAATTTAAATATATTCAATGTGTGTACCTACATGTGAGCTAGGCATCTAGATCTCCACTATAATTAGTAGAGATCACCAATACAGTCAGTGTAGTCTCATCTAATGATAAAGTAGACCCCTCTCTAGACTCCATTACAGCCTCATAAGTAGACACATTTTAGATATTGTAAGGCAGGACTCACTTCTCTAAAAACTGATTTCTAATACATTTTCTGTAGCTTATTACATTCTGTCTGGTCTCTAGCTGCCACCAAGAAAACCACAGGTCTTCCCTAAGTTCTGTGTTCTCTCTTTCAAACATCTGCAAGTGCCTCAGAAACTATTAGGGCATCAATTATGATACTAGACAGATACGCTCAGGCAGGTGAATCCCTCATGAGGCTATCTCGATATGAACTCTATTATTGTGGCTGAAAAACTCATTTCCATTCTCATGTTGTTTTAAATCAGATATTAGAGCATGAGGAGTTCAGCCATACTTTCCCAGAGCAGAGGCTGACAACACCTACGTTCTGATGACAGATAGCAATGAAGGCTTATAAAAAACTGCAGGAAAAAACTATATGATGGAAAGGGTACTGAAGTAATGGTAAAGCTGATCTCAGTCTTCTTTGCAAGACATTTTGAAGGGACAGATTAGTCAAATGTCTCTGACAGTTACTGTAGGGGTGCAGAATTACTGCTTGGGCTTAGATTAGATCAATTCTTTAAGTATATTCCTGTCTTTCAGCTGTATGTTGCTGAAATGGTAGTTGAGTAGATAGCAGAAATTAAGATTATGGATTTGGCTTTGTTTAGTTTTTTTTTCTTTTTCTTTAGGCCAAAATGGAAAAGGCTTCATCAGATAGGATATTTGACACTCCTGAATAACAAACAAATATTCTAATGCTCTGAACATTTACAAAAATGTGAATAAAATTTGATAAATTTTAAACTATAAGTATGCATACTAAAGTTTACCATGATTCATTTATAAAATTATTGTAAGATCTACTATAAATCTTTACAATTTTTGAGATTCAACAGGGGCTGGTCTTAAAAAAAGAAAAACTCAGCAACAACAGATCTGGTGATAATGGTTATTTATACTCATGACTCCTGGAAAAGGACAAGATATCCACTGAATACCAATAGGTGAATTTTTGTTTCTTTATTTCAAACAGGTATTTTGGGCATATTTAGGGCATTATTTATTTGCCCATGCAAAAGAATTTAAGAAGACTACAGATAAGCCCTTCTTTTCTTAAATGTATTTTTAATTCAGGCTAGTATCAAGACTTCACAAATGATGTAAAACTTACTTGGCCTTTAGAGGCTTTATCAGTTAAACAAATTGCTTTCTTGTCCTTGCCTCAGGGTGCCCAGCCTAGTTCTGAACACAATTACAGTGAGCAAACACCAGCTACAAAACACAATGCCCTATTTTTAAATATGCATAAAATCAACTTCCTTTTTTGTTTCTGGTCTGGCCAGTAGAATAAAATTACCCTTTTCATCTAGAAAACCATTTATAGCTAAACATGGAAAATGCTTATAAAGGACTGCTGACTTCATGATTTGAACATGGTCTCACCATACAAAAAAAATGAATTTTCATTATAAGTGCTCACATATATATGGAATCAATTAAGTAATGTTGAGCATCATTTTAGTCACAGACCAATCTGAACTCCTGATCCAGTAATTGTGTTTGGGTTTCAAAATCTCTGTTGTAAGCTCCTCAATGACCTCCTTCTTCTAGTACAGCCATCAAGCCACCATCATCACAGCTGCTTAAAGAATTAGAAAGTAAACTATTAGGAGTGTGCAGGTCAAGATTCCTGTAAGGTTCTCACTACCACTACTGATTTTCTGTAGCTGGAAAGAAGCCAGCATAGTTTCCTTCTCTCATGGAATATATATATACACATAAACTTCTGCAGTATCATTTCATCAGTGCCTTCTCTCTGATAGGAAGCTCTACCAGTTAAAAGTGTAATTCCCAGTAACATAGAAAGCACCAAATACCAGATAGCTGTATATATTGTTAAATGAATTCAAGCTCCAACAGATGCTTTGCCTTCATTTTGGCATTGGTTTTGTAAGAGTTATCTATCTGGCCTGAAAGTGAGTAAAGCAAACTTTTAAATAATTACAGATATACCACTGAGTTTGCCTCCTCTTATGAGTCTATATGCTGATTTCATACCTGTCAATAAACAGAAAGAAACTAATTTACAAAATTAGAAAACAAAGAGTGTTACCTTCAGGAATTATATTTTTCACAAAATCTAGGTGAAGCAGTAGCCCCTTCTGATATTATATATATGCAAATTTGCATGGTTTCACATTTAGGTCTAGCTAGTGGATCTGATATTCCTCTCTCTGAATCAGAGATGGAGGCTGTCTTTACAGCTGTTTAGGATAGTAAAGTCTTTACTTTAAAAATCAGACTTGGGAACACATGAAATTTCTTTTCTGTTCTGTCTTTCAGTCGTGCATCCAAGAACCACTTTGGACAAAAAGCACTG
The DNA here is from genome assembly GCA_025311575.1 of Elanoides forficatus. Taxonomy (NCBI): domain Eukaryota; kingdom Metazoa; phylum Chordata; class Aves; order Accipitriformes; family Accipitridae; genus Elanoides; species Elanoides forficatus. Next base: position 8,796,272 of record JAOBAS010000008.1, on the reverse strand, counting down.
TCTTCTTTTCCAGTGAAACAGCAGAATTCACTGCCTAGATGTGAGAAGTTAACACATTCAACTTCTGATTAACACTGTAACCTTCTCTCCTTGTTACCTCTTCTGTAAGTTACCCCTTCTGTAAATTCCCCCAACTTCCGCCTCCCCTGGGAGTCTGGTTGCCTGTGTCCCAAAGACCCAAGGTTGAGCACTAAATCAGCACAATTTTACCTTGACTCAGACTTCTGCAGAAATTGCCAAATTGTGCGGAGGAAGAGGCATTAGAAAGTCTGTAGAAAAGTAAGAAAGGTAAAATCACTGACAGAAGTAGGATGGTTGAGATAGGAATCATTTCTATCTCAAGGATTCAAGAGGAAAAACATCAACATGGAATGATACATAATTCTAAAGAAAAGAGAAAAAAAAACCAGAACAACAAAACAACAGAGCACTGGTTAGCCATTCATCAGTGTCATCAGTTTTATCAGTGCCAAAAGATTTAGTGGAAGATGGCAAATCAGCAATGTTAAGCATCCATCCAGGGACAGTGGAACTGCTCTGGACTGATGCCTGCCTTGCCAGCAAAGTTTCCTGGCTGTCTTATCAGCAGTGATGAGCACAGAAATGCCTTAAGTCCTATCTGGTTTTCTGTGTGCTAATGAATAAATAATTGATTTACATTTTTAAGCTCTCTGCACCCTCTTGCAGTGCACAGACAAAGATGCGCTTAGCGATAAAGGAGAAGACAGCTGGTAGCTCTTTAAGGACATTTTTCTTCAAGTGCAAGAGCTCTTGATTCCCCTGTGTAAGAAGGCAGGAAAGGAAGGCAGGAGACCAGCAGGGTTCAGTAGGTACTTACTGGTCAAACTGAAGTGTAAGAAAGCAATGCACAGGCAGTGAAACCAGGGACATGTATCCTGGGAAGAATGTAGGAATGCTACCCAGATGTGTAGGGATGGGATCAGGAAAGCTAAGGCACACTTGGAACTGAATTTGGCAAGGGATACAAAGAATGAAAAGGGCTTCTACAAGTGCATTGGCCAGAAAAGGAAGATTAAAGAAAATATATTCCTTCTGACAAATAAGACGGTAGAACTAGTGACAACCAACATGGAGAAGACTGAGGTACTCAACAATTTCCTGGCCTCAGTTTTCACTGGTAATCATTCTTCCCATATCTCTCAAGTTCTTCAATGCTGAAGACAGGGACTGGGTGAACAACTTCCCTACTACATAAATTGGAGATCAAGTTCGAGACCATCTGAGGAAATAGAACATACACAAGTCCACAGGACCCGAGAAGAAGCATGCAAGTATCCTGAGGGACTTGGCTGATGTAGTTGCTGAGTTACTCTCCATCATATTTGAAAAGTCATGGCAGTCAGGCAAAGACCCCAGTGACTGGAAAAAGGGAAACATCACACCCATTTTTAAAAAGGGTAAAATGAGGACCATGGGAACTACCAACCAGCCAGCCTCCCCTCTGTGCCCAGTAGGATCATGGAGCAGATCCTCCTGGCAGACATGTCGAAACATATGGAAGACAAGGAGGTCACTAGAGACGGCCAACACAACTTTGCCAAGGGCAAATCTAGCGGCCCTCTGTGATGGAGTGACTGCATCAGTCAACAAGGGAAGAGCTACGGAAGTCATCTGCCTGGACTTCTGAAAGGCCTTTGATATGGTCCCTGTCAACATTCTTGCTGGTAAATTGAAGAGATATGGCTTTAATGGATAGATTGTTAGAATGATAAGGAATAGGCTGGATGGCCATCTCTAAAGTGTTAGAGTCAATGGCTTAATGTACAAGTGGAAACTGGTAACGAGGGGTGTCCCTCAAGGGTCTATACTGGGAGCAATACTATTTAATATCTTCATCAATGGCTTACATAGTGGGATTGAGTGCACTCTCAGCGAGTTTGCAGATGACACCAAGCTGAGTGGTGCAGTTGATACACTTGAGAGAAGGGATGCCAGCCAGAGGGACCTTGAGAGGCTCGAGGAGTAGGCCCATGATAATCTCATGAAGTACAATGTCACCAAGCGCAAGGTCATGTACCTGGGTCAAAGCAATCCCCAGTATCAATACAGACAGGGGGATGAATGGATTGAGAGCAGCCCTGCAGAGAAGGACTCAGGGATACTGGTAGATGAAAAGCTGGACATGAGCCAGCAATGTGTAGTTGAAGCCCAGAAAGCAAATGTATCCTGGGCTGCACAAAAAGAAGCATGGCCAGCAAACCACTCTCCCTCCATCCCCCTTTACTCCACTCTGGTGAGACCCCACCTGGAGTACTGCATCCAGCTCTGGGGCCATCAGTACAAGACAGACACGGACCTGTTGGAGTAGGTCCAGAAGAGGTCCACAAAAATTATCAGAGAGCTGAGATAACTGGGGGTTTGAGCCTAGAGAAGGCTCTGGGGACACTTTATTGTGGCCTTTTAATATCTAAAGAGGGCTTATAAGACAGACAGAAAGATACTTTTTACCAAGGCCTGCAGTGACAGGACAAGGGGCAGTGGTTTTAAACTGAAAGAGGGTAGATTTAGATTGGATATAAGGAAGAAATTTTTTACAACAAGGGCGGTGAGATACTGGAACGTGCTGCCCAAAGAAGCTGTGGATGCCCCATCACTGGAAGTGTTCAAGCTCAGGTTGGATGGGGCTTTGAGCAACCTGATCTTGTGAAAGATGTCCCTGCCCATTGACAGGGGGGGTTCTTTAAAGGTCCTTGTCAACCCAAAGCATTCTATGATTTTATGCCCAAAAAGAATGACCTAAAAAGAGGCGATGACAACACTAAGCCTTTTTCTCTTATTCTCTAAGTTAAGTTCCTATAAGGCACTATGTTATCATAGTAAGGAAACACTGGAGAAATATTACCAGAATAAGAAACAACTTTTCTTAAACACTTGTTACGCAAGCTCTGCTTTCTTACAGAGCTTCTGTCTGGACTCTTGTTCACTGACATTCCCCTTTCCAGCTATCATTTTAAAAAGAGCATCTCGAACTTTTGACCTCTCATCCCACCCTATTTCTGAGAAGCAGTTTACAATAAAACTACTTTTTTTCAGTCTTCTTTTCTTGTTCTTTTGAAAAGGAGACCATGTCTCAAAATTCTCCTTCTGAAGAAAAATTAATTCTTTTTTTTTCTTCTCTAGTTAAGTGACCTAAAGGCTCTGCAATTCTTTGACAAACAGGAGGCTATAGGATGCTTTCTGGCTAGAGGAAGGAACTGTAGGTCTTGTAAACAGAAAAGTAAACCACCAATCAAAGAAAAAACTTTTTTTCAAAATTATTTCTTCATTTGTTACAGGATCAAAATTGGCTAGTAACTAAATCTGAAAAATTGTCATCTCTAAGTAGAAATTGAAAGCAGAAAACAAAGTTAAGTGTAAAACTTCAAGCAAAATGTCTATGAAGAAGCATTTCCAAGAATGTAAGAACATCCTTTATGGTTTAGGTTTTTCTCAGGGAAACTTGCATCTTCCCTGTAGCAAAAATGTTTTGTGAAAAAGAAAAAAATGCAGCCCTGATTGCTGGATTGCTTACTGAAATGCTCATTGCTGTACGCTGTAGCCATGTTACAGCTCAGAGAACTAGTCTGTTGATAGGTAGTACCACCCTTATACCAGGCAATAATGTAAATTTTAGTTTCAGAATCAGTACTATTCAGACACTCATGTAAAATGTGTTTCCTAAAATAATACCATTGGTCATTTCTTCATTAAACTTCTTAACCCTTAGTGTAATGATGATAATTATACTTCAGCTTAGTAAAGAAAAGAGAAAATAGAGCAGAAATATGAGAACAGCTAGAAACCAAACCCTTGGCAATAATAAGAAAGAAAGAAAGAAAGAAAGAAAGAAAGAAAGAAAGAAAGAAAGAAAGAAAGAAAGAAAGAAAGAAAGAAAG